>WEKX01020382.1:0-50700 GCA_013390025.1 Pitta sordida
TCAGAGGGACCCTGACAGACTAGAGATACAGGCAGACTCCAACAGTAAGAGATTTAACAANTGACAGACTAGAGATACAGGCAGACTCCAACAGTAAGAGATTTAACAAAACTAAGTGCCGGGTTCATCACTTTGGACATAACAACCCCATGCATTGCTATCAGCTGGGGGATGAGTGGCTGGAAAGTGGTGAAATGGAGAGCGAGTGGCAGAGCTGGGGGCCGATCTGACTGAGGTCGCGCAACTCATTGGAAAATCAACAGCGAGTATGGGATCCCGCGAATTACGGACCGCGACTATGCGAAGGATCACTGTACTGTGATACTGTGTGTGATACCGTGACCAGTTCTGGGTCCCTCAGTTTAAGAAAGGTGTCAAGGTGCTGGAACAAGTTCAGACAAGGGCAACAAGGATGATTAAGGGGCTGGAAGATAAGCCCTATGACGAGCGGCTTAGGGAGCTGGGTCTGTTTAGCATGGAAAAGAGGAGGCTCAGGGATGACCTTCTCACCGTCTATAAGTTGTAGACAGGCAGGGTTGGTCTTTTCTCTCTGGCCATTGGAGATAGAACCGAGAGGTCATGGTCTTAAGCTCCAACAAGGGAGGTTTAAATTTGACATTAGGAAAAGAGTTTTTTACTGAGTGATTCAGCATTGGAATGCGTTGCCCATGGAGGTGGTTGAATCGCCATAGGTAGATTCAACCTAAGGGTAGGCTGGATGAGGTGTTGAGGGTCATTATATAAATGTTATAGCTGTTAGGTTTAAATTGGATTATAGGCTGGACTTGATGACCTTCAAAGTCTTTTCCAACCTTATCAACACTGTGCGATACTGTGATACTGTATTTAAATACACCATGGTACACCATTTTATAGAACAATATTTGGAAGTAGAGACTGAGACTTTTTGATCAGGTATCTTGTATGATTTATATAGTCATGTATCTTGCTCCTTTGTATTTAATCAATATGCTCTTCGGATTGGAGGGGGAAGGCAAATCTGACCGGGAAGCAGTATAAGGCCCATGCAAAGGCAGGCAGAACACAAACCCACTCTACAGACATACAATCTTCACCTATCCATCTTTCTAATGCCTACTTTATGTACATTTTACAGAACAGTAATAGGAGACAGAATACTTATCTGCAATTTCAAGGAAAAAATCCCCCCAAAACACCAAAACAACAATAAACAACATTGTTTTGTTACTTCATATTCTTCCAGTTCTAACCCCTGTCAAATTCTGATAGCAGTAATAAACTGAGTAGAAAAATGCTTGACCCAAAATGTGGAAATAATATCCACATAAGACGATAGAAACATGGTTTAATCAATCTCTGTAAACACAAAATTTCACCTTACTGCAATAACCATTTCCTCATATGATCCAACCTTTCACTAAGGCAGTAAAAAGCCTTTTCCCAGGTCTTGAGTAGTGGTGGCACTCCATGAAAAGCCTTAATTTGTGCACTGAACCACAAAATGGAGGTTCTGACCTCTTGCTACTTGCAATCCTACACTGAATGTATAACACAGTTTGAACTGAGAATCATATTGCACCGATCCTCCTAGGCTCAGATTAGTTCAATACCACGGAAAGTACATGCATTGTGGCAGTCAGCTGTCAACACTCAATAACCAACTGCAAATTGACTGTGACTTTCTAATAGTAAGAAATTAAATCTTTGAAATGAAAATATGGAAGCCTGAGAATGTGATGGTGATTCATAGGCAAATTTGTACTGCAAACTAGACATTGTAACGTGAAGAAATTAACTGCAGCATACCTAACTATTAAATTTGTTTCTATTTATTTGCAATGAATTATTTTTATAGCTAGTTAATAAAGTAATTAATTTTTCTATCAATTAACAGCAACAAGAATCAGAAAAACATTGTACATATCTCAAAATGTATACTGAGTTAATGCCTTGAGCATGCTTTAATTTTGTAATTAGGTTTCAATGCACCTAAAGTGGCTTGTGAATTTAAACCATGACTGATAAATTAATTCTTCCATTGGAAATTCACCTGCCTAAACTCTTTCCTGGTTCAGATCTCAACTCCCAACAGAACTAAGGGGTCCGGGCTCTTCAATGATAAAGAATTAGTTCCAGAAGGGGGTTTTAACAATGAACTCCTACTTCAGGCTCTCAAAATTCTTAACGTCTTTCATAAAAAACAGCCCGTCCTCAGTCTAGGTGTAGAGCAACAAAACCCTGTGCAGTCATTAATTAGCGGCTTTTGAAGCATGTGTGCCTGTCTCTCTCTCTCTTATGAATATTTATATAAAGGTTTTATGGTATGGGGAAAAACTTCAATAGCCTGGATTCACAGTGTCTTCTCTGAATAGTCTTTGGGCACATAATTGGGGCACTGTCCTAGGTCCATTTAGATACTTCTGCCATTGTGCTAGGGAGGAAGCCTAACCTACATATCATGGCCAGTATTGCAGAGTTACAAACAGGGGATGGCCAAAAGGTTTCATATAGATTTAGAAGCAATCTCACTGCCAGCTTTCTTATTATTTCTTCTGATTAAGGGTGTAGGCCCAAACAGACAAAATGAAGAATCACACAGAATCACACACAGAATATTATGAGTTGGAAGGGACCCACAAGGATCATCTAGTCCAACTCACCGTCTAACACCTAGCACCCTTATTTAAGTGAGCAAGGAGGGTTTAAACTTAGAGGCACTGGAAACTGCCTTGGGGAAAATAAAACTGCCAAGATGAATGCAACTGACTCTATACCAGAGCAAGGTGTGAGCCCTAATATATATCACAGAATCACAGAATATGCTGAGTTGGAAAGGAAGCATAAGGACCATTGAGTCCAACTCCTGGACATGCACAGGACCATTTCCAAGAGTCACACCCCGTGCCTGAGATTATTGTCCAAATACTTCTTGAACTCTGCCAGGCTTGGTGCCATGATGACTTCCTTGGGTAACCTTTTCCAGCACCCAAACACTTTCTAGGTGAAGAACTTTCTTCTAATATCCAACCTAAACCTCCACTGACACAACTTCAGGCTATTCTCTTGGGTCCTGTTACTGGTCACCCCAGAGAAGAGATAAATGCCTGCCCCTCTTCTTTCTCTTAAGAGGAAGTTGTAGACAAGGACACTCCAGCCACAGGTCTCATCCCACCAGGTTGCATTATGCCAAAAATGTCACATCTCTCTGACTGGGACAAAGCTTTTTGCTCCTCTTATCTGTTTCTCATACTGCGTGCATTACTGTAGAAATATTTCATGCATGGTAAATTGTAGCCAATATATCTTGAGGCAGATTGATTGGCACACCATCCCATCACTCACCACTGGGAGGTCTGGTTTTGTCCCTTTCCCCCTTCAAAGCTTATTCAAAACTCTGTCAACAAGCCCTGCTAGCTCCTTGACTAAAACTCTTCATCCCCTCTGAGACAGGTGCATCCTGTCAGGTGTCACTAGACCAGGTGTTGAGTAGATCATCTCATGGTCAAAAACCCCCAAATTTTTCCAATTACAGTCATACCTCTGGATCTGTGGATTTTGGGTCTCTGTAGGTCGCCGCGAAACATTAAATCCGCAAACACGGACACGTCATTAATATGGCAGATTACTTTCATGAATACAGCAACTTTGCAACATTGCAACATCCCGGGTGGGTCGGGACCGCACCGTGCCACGGAACTATACACCACCTCTGTGAATCACTGAATAAGATTCACGGAGAAAATTTCCGTGAATTACTGACGCGCAAATGAGAAGGCACTAATGACCAAGGTATGACTGGTCATACCTTCAAATTTGGGGATTATGGGTCTGCTGGGGGTCCCGTGAATTGCCCAACCCGCGAATACTATTAACAGGGGAAAAAATGCGAATATGTGAATTGAAACCACAAATATGTGAACATGGAAGCTCAGTGAATATGTGAATACATACCATTCATGAGGAATAAAATGGTGAATATGCAAATCCAGAGGTGCAAATACATGAGGTTTGACTTACATGTGGCTATGTCACAGAGGCTAGCAAAGAAAAGCAAATTGAATTCCTAAATGGTAGCAGGATCAAATAACTAGCACAATGTAACAAACCAGTAAGATTTCAATGACCACATGTAAAATGGACCAATAGTACAAAGTTTAGAGCAACAGGTGCAAATCAGAAAAATACATCTTGAACACAAATAAGGGCTTTCTTCCAACATCCATAGCAGACAGGTCACTCAGTGAACACCATATGAGTCATTAAACAGTGATGACTGCACCATAGTTTAAATTGACATTTAAGGGATAGCAAGGGTTGAAAATTAGTACACTGATACCAACCTTTAGCAATTAAAATGCACAAGTTATTTTTAAAAGTTACCCAAGATAAAAATATTTCCAGTTTAGATAGCAATGCCGGTTTTCAGAAGTCTTCAAAATGTCTGTTAATTTTCCAGAAAGGGAAACTATTGGTTAAAAGATCCAAAAGAATATTTTAAAATGTTGTGATGTACTGATGTTTCAGTTAATGGGATTGGGTAAGACTACGGTATCAAGGAAGTTCAAAGATCTGTAACAAGCAAGGCATGTGTGTTACAGCACCAAATGATGTCTAGCTTTGGCAGATTTAGATAGAAAAACTAATTGAAATAAAAGGCATTGAACCCCCCCCCCCCCTTACTTTTACCCTATCTGGTTTTTAATCAGAGATTAAATTATTATTATTAGCTAATAGAAGAGACCAGGGCAATCCTGGACATTTAAGTCAAGTTCTTAATTGAGTCTACAGCTGGAGTCCAAGCAGAAATTTAGAAATGTGTGAGAAATAGAGAAGAATGAATACTATTGCCCCTTAACAGAAATCATTAGTGTGTCTTCATCTGGAAAACTTCATTTCGTGCTAAACATGCCTTCCTGAAAACAATGAAGCACAATAACATCAGTGAGTGGGAACAATGAAGAAACTGACCACGTTAAAGTTCCAAATAAAGTGAGATGGAAAAAGTTAAGAATGCTTATTTTGAAAAGAAAGCAAATGTAAAGAATAATGAATGTTGCTAAGATGAAGACTGGGAACTTTTGTCCCCTTCTCTTTACAAGAATAAGAACACCCAGGGGCATTAACGAGAAGGCTGAAAGGAAGAAAACCAGTGGAAGGATACAGTTTTTTCCCATCTGTCTAGGCAATTATCACTGCAAGAAACTGGTGAGGATAACAGCTAAATGAAGATTGAAAAGCTATAAAAATATCAAGTACATTTGGAGATATCACAATACATTAAGAAAGGTGCCTGGCACAGATGAGATGAACCAGAAAAGATTGGGGAGTATTTCACTTCTACCTACTGTGGGACTTCATGCCTATTTTTCTGAAACATCTGCACTGGTCATTGTCAGACAATACTGAATTCAAGGATGACCCAACATGGCTATTCCTGCTGTTTGCATACCACACATGAATGATCCCTAGTGTTTGGAAAAGTGGCAGTGTTTGTCCTAGATTAAATGCAACTGCTATTAAAACTTGAAATACACATCACCTACTGCTCAGTAGCAGACACTCTACTTGTATCCAGATAAGCAACAAAGTCAATTTTGAGAGGTTGGCTGGAGCAAGTGACATGACTGACTCTTCCCTTATTTGAATTCATGGGAATATGTCCTTAGATGCTTTTTAGCAACGTCTCCCTTAAGACTCTGAAATTCTGACAAGGAAGTAAAACATGACTGAACTGATACACCTTATAAATGGGAAAATCTCAGATCCACCAGTTGTAGCTACCTTATAGAACTGGGGATTACATGGCTCTTGAGAGTTCAAAGAGCAAATGCTGGTTTTAGATAGTGTACTGTCTTTCACTGCCCTTGTAAGAGAATAGGATAGAGCAGATTTTGGCCTAACTAACACAGTAGAGTACACCCTTATGTTGTGTGCAATAGTATTTTCAAATGGCCTGATTCTGTTACTCCTCACTCTACAGTTCACCCTTGAAAGCCAATTACTCTACAAAGCCTAATTTGGGTGACTATTGCTACTACGTGAACCCCCGTTACTCACGGGCTGTTGGGTCTGGTCCGCCTCACGCGAGTTGTGAAATCCGCAAAGATAGCGAGCCCACTACGTAGTCGAGTTTGCCACGCCTGTGGCCACACCCTCTCCCCTAATAAGGTCTGGAGGACGGTTCAGAGAGCGGGGCTTGTCTCAGTTTTCTGGCTGTGCTCTGCCGATGCGGGCGGGGAGCAAGCCGTGGCCCCGAGGGCCGATTGGCGAGCGGGGAGGCCGGCAGCGAACGCCGGCCAAGCGACGAGTCCTGGGTCCTGCGAGCAGTGATGGGGGGGGGACCAGGGACAGGGCCCGCTGTGCTCGCCCTGCGAGCGGCAGTGGGGGGGGAGGGGAGGGNAACTATGCAAAGGATCACTGTATTAATATTGCTTTTTCCTCCAGACAGTTTCTAGAAATTCTACTTTATCCAATTGTCTTTGACCTGGAGTACCAGGAGAATAGCCTGATCTGGCCATTAATCTCTATGCCTCCTGTAAAGACACTTCAGATATTACTTAACAGTACATCTCTGCCTATGCTCTTATCTTTTCTTGCAACTTGCAAGGAAATCTTTGCCGCTATTGCCTGCTCTCGTGGAGAAAGACAACTTTTAAACGTTCAGTAAAAATCCTAGCCATTACAGTATTTAACTGTTTTTCCTCTGCCTGATGAGATTATGTTGCTGCTTACAATGGGATCATTCACCAATGGTCTTCTCCCTTACACCTTGAGCAGTTACCATGTTTCCCATTATAGTTTTAATGTCCAAACATGTCCACTGGTGAACATGCACAGGGCACAATAGCTCTTACGAAAATAATTCTGGAAATTTACAGCTCTTAAATTGGATTAGGGGCAAGTACCAGCTGTTCTTGCTGTGTTAGTTCAGAGCTCTGCACTGAAGACCTCCCTCTTCCCACTGGAAAGCTGCTGGGTATCCCCTTCTCAAGGAAGGTAACAAAATGTAGTTACACCACTCTCTAAATGCAGCTTCATGCAGCAATTCAACAAATTCTTTTAGCTAACAGTGGTATAAAATGTTCAAGTAACACTAGAGAGATACTGAAAAAAAGACAACAAAAAACCCTTGCATGAGTTATAGACACTGAACTGTTTATTTTCTTACATTATTGTATTTATTATTTTTAACCTTGTTATCCTCATCAAAAGCAAGTCACCCCTATACAAATCTACCATTAAACTGTGGAAATATCCTGAAGCAAATTAATTAAAATATGGAGCAGAAGGATCTTTTACTTTCACTGACTGAAATAGATGAAGCTGAGACACGTATTATGCAACATTGCAAATTAAATCTCTGCTGCACAGCCAAATAAACACAGGCTGCCTATTTCTACTCCTCCTAATGCTTGCACTGTAATTTTGTTTAAACATAGGAAAAACATCCAAATGAAGATTCTATGTACGATTTATTTTGGTAAATAGAATAAAAGAGGAATATTGTTTCAGTCACTTTAATCTTACCAGGGCTGTAAGCTGTTCCAACAGAATGATTTTGTCTGAGAAAAAGCAAAATGTTGTAGAGGACTTGAATTCAGTGATGTTCAGTTCAGTGATGGCTGATATATGACTCTGAATTACCATGTCTGTTCAAGTCCCTCTGTGTTTTGCCTGTCAGGTGTGCTGGCCACTCCTGCCCAGACAGGTCTCCCATCCTCCCAGGAAGGAGGCGAGGACTGATGCTCCCGAATTCCTAGTCCTAAAGAAGTATGGTGGAAATTCACTAGGCTCCTGGTGGCTGAAATCAGGTAATGAGCTCGGATGACTATGGCATTTTCATGCTTCTACTTGTCCAACTAGAAATTGTAAATAACAGCAGGATTTTTTCCCCTTTGTTTCGGGGATGTATCCATTCTTCAGCTAACAGTTAAATTTTTATGCCCTTTTACAGATGAATGATGTATTTTGATTGTTGCAGGTGACCAGCATTCAGCTCATTCAAAGAGAAACCCTTAAAAAACAATGTCCAGCTTTGATTAAGTTGACTATTTGAATTCAAAGCATGTCTTGACTGCTTTCCATGAAAACAACTAATCCTTTTCATGGGTTAAGACCATTGTAACTTCCTCTACACATTGAATAGATTACCATGGACACAAATTCAGACTCCTTCCATTCACATACGGTTCCTGAAAATTTACATAAATCTGCAGAGAAAACAGGCAGCCAAGCTTTCACTGACATGAATATTGCAATGAAACTTTCAAATAATACATACTTTTGTCTCTTAAAAGACATGGAGTTTACAGTAAAAAATGGCAAATTAGTTAGAAAGAAAAAATATTTAAATAACTGTTTAGAATGGTCTTTCAAAGTAAATAAACATTATTGATGAACCTTAGGCTAATTAGCTGCAAAATCAAAACAGTTTGGATATTTCTTATGCACAATAGGAATGCTACTCTGCTATGACTTTTATATTAAAAAAATGACTCTGCAAGGTGCAGCAGTGCATCTGTTACACATAAACCAAACCAAAGATATAACACTCACTTGATCAATAAGGTGTCCTCAATGAAGTCTGGCTTTGTTGACCTTGCCATAACTAGATTCTTACAAACATATAAGGAGGGTACATTTATTCTTTTCAGATACATTTTTTTGTTTAAAAAATGCCACTGAGATAAGTTTTGGTCCATAAGACATCACCACAACTTTACATTCACAGAAAGACTCTAAAAGAGGAGAGGTCAGGATAGGGTCTAACATCTTTGTTAATCTACAGATTTACTGTAACTATATTTATGTCATTATTCCGAATTATTTTAAAAAAGACCTTGGGAGATTCCAGTCTTCCAAATTCAAGTGTTTCCACTGTATGTTATTATGGACCTAAATGATGAGAATTCTTTTGTTTCCCTGAAAAGCAACACAGATGCACAGTCTGTCCCAAAAGTTTCAGTTTATATTTACAAGCTTATTGTGATCTAGTCCTTAGTTTTCCACCCGTCTCAGCTCATCTAGGGCTAATTGACATCATGTCTTCCCACCACAAAACTCTCTCTCTGCTGGCTTCCACACCTTTTTCAGCAGCTTCTGCTCCTAGAAAACCCTTCCTATGCCTCTGCTGTGTACAACTGAAGGAATTTTCAATAACAAAATACGTATTTGTGGGGTTTTTTTCCTAACGGAATCACACTGCGGCTTTAAGTTGACCAATATTTTCATAGTACAGCCCTTTCTATTTAACAGTGTTCACTGAGTTTAATGAAAGGAAATACCTTTCTTTATCCACAGCCTATTTTTTATAGCCCATGAAGATAATTATGAATTGAAGAGATTTCTCATTTATATTTAAGGATGGAAATTTTCCAGAGTTTGAAGTTAATTGCTGGTTTCTTTGACAAGCTCTGAATTATTTTTAAGTCAGACTATCATGTAACAATTATAATTACAAAGCTCCTTTTTGTCTTCCTTAGACACCCAAGCCTCTCTGCAAGAAACCCTAGCTCCATTAAAGGAACAGCAAGTTTTGCCCTTCATTTTGCTGAAATCATTAAATTCAGGTATGATCTGAGAGTACCAAAAAATCATTATCTAAAATGTCCTAAATTCAAATAGCTTGAACACAATTTCCACAAATGAACTGGAAGAAACTTCTCCTTCACCCTATTCTCCTTTAAAGCAAAGCAGTCCTAATGCTTTAAGTTATCTGCTCACCCCAATACAGGGTGTAAGAATTATTTCCAAACAATAAAATATGTATCTTAGTAAAGAAAAATAGGGAATTTGGTAAGAACCACTAGAGATTCAGAATAAATTATTCAACCTTTTATTCTGTGAGAGAATTCTAGTAAGCAAAAATCCTTAAGACTAAATCAATAATCATGCATGCAGTAACCTCCATCTGGGACTTCAAAGCTAACCTTGAGGTAGTACCTTTAAATTCCACTCTTAAAAGGAATCCAGAAAGAAAACAAGCATCTTAACCATCATCTGAAAAAGACATGAATTCTGAGTTTCTAAGCAGTTTCTGTCAAAGGATAAGCAGAGAATAGATGATAGTTGGGAGCAGAAACTTTCTTCAGTCCATAAATACCTATCACTTTCACTTCTTTCTTCAATCCGTACTTGTCACTAACTACATTTCATATGTATCTACATAGCTTTCTGTGATTCACACAAGATTCTCTGATACTTCATGTCATTAACTTGTTACTTCAGTTTTACCATCAGCTTTAACTGGCTTATATCAAAGTATGTCTCTTCATAGAACGAAAATAACTTTTCTGTGAAAAAGCAATATATAAATAACATATGGTTTCATTATTGGGAAATGCAAATTTTTCAAGCACCAAAATTGATTACTTGAAGTCACACAAGTATACCAAAGCAAATAAGAGAATAAAATGAGAAATCAATTCCCCCCCCCACCTCAGAGATTGGCATATGAAAGTAGCAGGACATAAATGTTCTCTTTGGAAAAGCAAGGCACATCTCTTGGTGGTGAGTTGCCTACATACTAGCTGCGCAAACAGTGATTTCTAACATTTTAATTGCTATATATAAGTTGTTCTCATAAACCTTACAACACAAAGGTCAGCCTTGTGCATGGAGCCCATGACTTCATCTGCTGCTAGGGCAGGCTCCCATGTCCCTGAAAAATCAATACTGGCAAATGGCTGAAGGATGGTTGCAGTTGTCAAAACATTCACCTCCTTTTCCCAGGGCCATCTTGGGAGCATATGAAGACTTTTTTAATAGCCACATTAATTCCTGTGACCCACTCCAGGTGGTTATCTCAGTGCCAGAGCAGGCAGACACCTATTTGTGTGCATGCTAGGTGTCAGGTGAGCACAATAAGCCTAACAGCAATAGGAATAAGCTCCTCAGACCCTGTAAAAATGACAGCTAAGGGCAGGCTGTTGCCATCAAATTAACTCCCCAGGGAAAGCAAGCTGTCAGCAATGGGCTGAATGATGGATGAATTGTTCTCTGAGGCCACATATAACACATTTCTCAAACATTTCCTTTTTCTCATATCAAATTGAAGCCCTGCGTTTCGCCTATACATTTGGGCCTCAGCCCACAACTCAGATTTAATTTACGTTATTATCTTCCTAGTCCCCAGGGTCCCATTTAGATTTCATAATTTACCTTTTTCCTTATGGTTGTCTTTTCTCTCCTCTTATACTGTTAATAGGCTGAGCCCTGTAATCATCAGCAAGGAAACTCCTTCATATCTTTTTTATTAACTGTCACACACTTAATTTCTTAAGGCTTGTAATTATTAATTTTGTCATAATCAGATTCACGGTGAAGGAAGATCTTATCTATGTTGAATGCCAGGTATCTGCAACCTAACACTTTAACTTGACTGGGATTTTTTTGGGGGGGGGTAAATAATGGAAATCTTATTGGTATTATTTCTGTCTACTGTTTAAGTATGGAATGAAAGATTAGAGTATTAATATGGATAAATGCATTCTGTATTCTTTGTCTAGAGCATGTTTGCTATTTAGTGTCAATTAATTGCTAAATCAAGTAGTGATGAAAGGGTAGCATTTTGATTTATCCAGTAGTGTCCGGCTAACTGCCAAAAGAATGGTCTCACTGCTCTTATACTGGCAATATACTAGTTAATTTATGTTAGAATTAAATTTTATTAGTTCACTAAAATGTATCTGGTCTCTTAAAACTTCGCATTACAGAATGAAAGAATATGCTGAATTGGAATGGATCCACAAGAATCATCAAATCTAACCCCTGGCCCTGCACACAACCATCTCCAAGAGTTACACAATGTTCCTGAGATTATTGTCCAAATGCTTCTTGAACTCTGTCAGGATTGGTGCTGTGACTCCTTCCCTGGGGAACCTGTTCCAGTGCCCAACCACACTCTAGATGAAGAACTTTTTTTTAATATCCAACCTAAATCTCTCATGACACAACTTCAGGCCATTTCCTCAGGTCCTGTCACTGGTCGTCACAGAGAAGAGATCAGTGCCTCCTTCCCTCACCAGGAAGTTGCAGACTGCAATGAGGTCTCCTCTCAGTCTCCTCTTCTCCAGGCTGAACAGACCAAGTGATCTCAGCTGTTCCTCATACAGCTTCCCCTCAAGGCTCTTCACAATCTTCATTGCGTGCCTTTGGACACTTCAATAGCTTAATATCTTTCTTATATTTCAGTGCCCAAAACTGCACAGAGTATTCAAGGTGAGGTCACACCAGTGCAGAGCAGAGCAGGACAACGACCTCCCTCGACCTCCTGGTGATGCTTAGCCTGATGCCCCCCAGACATGGTTGGCCCTCCTGGCTGCCAGGGCACTGCTGACTCAGATTCAACTTGATATCAACCAGGACCCCCAGGTCCCTTTCCATGGCACTGCTTTCCAACATCTCATTCCCCAGTCTGTATGAACAGCCAGGGTTGCCCCACCCCAGGCGCAGAATTCATCACTTTCCCTTGTGAACTTCATATGGCGGGTGACTGCCCTGTCTTCTTAATTTGTCATGGTCTTATTGCAGGACCCCCCTGCATTCATGGGAGTCAACAGGTCCACCCAGTTTTGTGTTGTCTGCAAACTAGCTTAGTATCCAATACTGTATCCGAATCATTTATGAAGATGTTGAAGAGCACACGGGCCTAAGATGGAGCCCTGAAAAATTCCACTGGTGACAAGGAGCCAGTCTGATGTCACCCCATTCACTACTACCCTTTGTGCTCGACCTGTGAGCCAATTGCTCAGCCACTGCACAATGTGTTTATCCAGCTGTATGCTGGATATTTTGTCCAGAAGGATCCTGTGAGATAGTATTGAAAGCTTTACAGAAATTCAAGATTACATCAACTGGCTTTTCTTGATCAACAACATGGGTTACCTTGTCATAGAAGGAAATCAGGTTTGCTAAGCAGGAATTTCCTCTCATGAAGCCATGCTGGCTGTGCCCAATGACTGTGTTGTCTTTCAGGTGCTTTTCAATACTTCCCAGAATAATCTTCTCCACAGCTTTACCAGGCACTGAAGTGAGACTGACAGGTCTCTAATTTCCAAGGTCCTCCTTGCCCTTCTTGAAAACTGGGACAACATTTGCCAGCTAACAGTTAGACTCTGGATTGCCAAACCCCTCAAAAATTATCTCTTTGAGGATTCTGGGATGAATCTCATCAGGCCCAAACAGATTTGTATGGATCCAGCTGGAGCAGCAGATCCCACACAATTTCAGGGTGGACTGGGAGGTGATCATTCTTGCAAACATGGGCCTCCAGCTCAGGGCACTGAGACTCCATGTTATCTGTGTTGAAGACAGAGGCAAAGCAAGTATTAAACACCTCAGCCTTGTAGCTGTCCTGTTTGTGAGGTGACCATTCTCATCCTGTAACAGGCCAATTATATTTCTATACTTTCTATTAACATTAATGTACTTGAAAAAACACTTTGTATTGCCCCCCACATTTCTGGCCAGCCTCAACTCCAGTTCAGCTCTGGCTGCACAAATTTCCTCTCTACACACTGGCAAGCAGCATCTCTGAATTCTTCCCATGTCACTTGACCTTGCTTCCATTGGGCATACACCTTCCTTCTTTGCCTCATTTCCACTAGAGGAGGCCTTCTATTTGCCTGCTTGACTTCTGACATCTGGGAATTGTCTGCTCCAGCGCCCTTAGGAGGTGATGTTTGAAAAGTGACCAGCACTGATGGACTCCAGCATCGGCAAAAGCATTTTCCCAGGGCATCTTATTTATCAACTCCCGAAGCAGCCTGGAGTCTGCTCTCCTCATGTCCAGAGCTGAGGTTTGGCTGGCACTTTTTCTCCTGTCAGGAGACTTTAAACTCAATCAGCTAAATCCCTTTAGCTGCTGTGGCTAAAACAGCCACCAATCTCCACTTCACTCACAAGAACCACTCTGTAGACAAGCAGCAGACCAAGGAGGGCATTTTTCAGTCTCTGCTCTCTAGGATCTGTTCCACAAAGTTGTCATGCAGGTTTTTAGGAATCTTCTGGCTGCAGGTGTACCAACTGTGTGACGCTTCCAGTTAATCCCTGGTAAATTACGTCCCCCATAAGGACAAGGGCAGTTGACTTGAAAGTCTCCTTTAGTTCCTTGAAGAATAATTTGTCAGTGGCATTGTCCTGGCTGGGAGCAGACTACCATAATGGAGAGTCATGCAGCCCCCTGGTGGTGTTTTGGCACTGTGTTGCTGTGTATTGGTTGCCGCAGTGGCCATGTTGGGGGGGAGAAAGCAGCAAGGTCGCCGCCATCCCGGGGCTGGGGAAAGCGGTGGTGCCGCTGCTGCCACCGTCCCGGGACCGGGAGGAAGCAGCAGTGCAGGTTGATATGCATATTCATGGCTGCCTAATTGAATATTCATGAGTGCCAGGTCACACATGCGCAGTTGCGAAAAGGAGCCTCCCTAATCACTGAAAAGTCATGCTGCTAAGATGTGAAGCCGCAATATGGGGGGCACAGAGTGCAAGAGGGCCAACTCTATTGGTACCTTAATACCTAATTTAATGCTTATGCTGTTTATGGTGTTTTATGTTATGGTGAGAGGCTACACTAGCATAGTTGGATAATAGCTGGTTCTTATGCAAGCACTGAATACTCCACCTTTTTGGCCATATTTTGGATATTTTCCTACATCAAAGGAAGCAGATAATCATGTACAATTAGAATTGACCCTCTTCTTCAAATTTAATTTGCTATATGGTCATTTGCCTTCGTAGTTAACTTTTTCCTTATTTCTTTCTAAGCATCCTAGTCACTTAAATCCAAGAGTAGTTCTTGCATACAAGTTCTTAGCCTATGTGCTGGCTTTGGCAATGTTAATTTTTATGCCAGTGGCGGTGGGGTTTTGGATTTGTGCTGAACACAGGACTGATAATACAGAGACGTTCTTGTTATTGTTGAGCAGTGCTTGCACAGAGCCAAGGCCTTTTCTGCTTTCTGTACTGCCACACTGCAGAGAAAATTGGGAGTGCATTGGCGAGAAGGAGACACAGATGGGACAGGTGACTCCAACTGACCAAAGGGGAATGCCATACCATATGGCTTCATTCTCAGTATTCAAAGTAGAAGATGGAGAAAGGACAGGGGGAGTGTCTTTGGAGCAATGGCATTTGTCTTCCCAAGTTACTACAGTTACTTCGTGCCCCCCAGATAGCAGCTCCACATCTTTGCGGCATGATTCTTCAACAATTAAAGACGCTCGTTTCACAACTGCGCCTGCACAACCTGACATGCATGAATATTCACATTAGTCATGAATATTCAAATCAACCCCCATGCTGTGCCGCATGGACCATGGGTATACTGCTCTGCCTGCCCCGTGCCCGCCCCGAGGCAGCCACTCTGCTTGAGCGTGAGCCACCCCCCATTCCGAGTAAAGCAGGTGCATGCAGTTATGAAAGATTTACACACTCTCAGGTTAGACGTGGTGTCCGAGACTTTCTTGGGTAGACATCTACCCCGAGTACGGAGAGACCAGGTCTACCCACCCAGAGAGACAACAGGACAGCGGTGCGCACAGCTCCCTGCACCAGTGTCCCTGGCCGAGTAGAAAAGGGGTTTTTCCCGGTGTGGGGTGGCTGTGGGCACCGGGAAGCACCAACACAAACACTGACACACAGCAGGGCAGTGCCCAAACAGCGCTGGAGTGCCAGGGGGCCGTGTGAAGGTGCGGGACAAATTTGTGTATTAATGAGCTGCCATTCTACATGGACAGAGGGCTTCACAGGAGATGAACAAAACCCGCAGTACCGTAGTATAGGAGACCCGACTGTATTATGCATAACAGAGCCCTGCTCTCCTGGAGATGGCTGAGCAACTGCCTGCCCATGGGAAGGGAAGGAAAAATTCCTTGTTTTTCTTTGCTTGAATGTGCGGCTTTTGCCTTCCCTGTTAAACTATCCTTATTTCAAGCCATAAGTTTTTCACTTTTATCCTTCCAATTTTCTCCCTCATCCTGCCTGGTGGGGGAGTAAGCAAGCAGCTCTGTGAGGCTTAGTTTCTGGCTGAGGTCAAGCCACAACACCCCAGAATTATCCTGTTCTTAGAAACTTATGTGTTGTATAATATACATCAGAAAATTGTAATGTCTAGTAGATGTACATCAAAAATATTATAGACACACTTCAGAACTAAAGTACCTGGTTTGATCAAGATTTGTGCTAGTATGCCTTTTCCCCTGCCAATTTTTTTTTCTCCCATAGAAAATTATAGCTTGTTTCTCTTTATTGCAATGTATGAAAAAAGATACATATATGAGTCAAACCAACACTGGCAAACAACAGGGATATACCCCAATCACCCTCAAACCACCCACACAAACAGAGTATCCCTCACTGAGGTAACAGTACCCAAAGGGGAAGTCCCAACAACGGCAAAACTGGGATGAAAAAAAAATGAGAGCAATATCCAGCTTTTGTCGGGGAGGGGCTCCAGCGAGGAGCGGCTGAGAGAAGGGGTCCGCAGGAATGCAGGGTGGGCAGGAAGGCAGAGGCGTGATGCAAGGGCGGCAGGGAGAAGCGGCGATCCCAGCCGGAGCGGGAGAAGAGAGAGAGAGAGCGTTCTTCCCGGGAGGCTCTTCTTAAATCTCTCTTTAGGTTGTGCCCCATAGCACCCCCCATCCAATGCAATGACACTCCAAGTTGTCACTCTTCTGTGTTTCTCCAGAACTGGTGTTTTCCTTCATTGCCGGGGTGACCCCAGACGCACATGGCTCTACCCTTCCCTCCCTCCCAGCCCCTCCGGGGAACCGGGCAGGCACGCCACCACGCACTGCCTCGGTATGCCTGGGGCCCCCTCCCCCCCGCTGCTGCGGGAGAGGAAAGAAAACCTAGGTACATGCATGCATTCTCTTCTGCCCCGGGGGGGCGGGGGGATGGGGAAGAAAGAAAAACGATAAAACTTTTACTTTGTAAGCATGTAAAACACAAAACCTCTAACACTAACCCATGACAGTCTGCAAACTTGCTTATGATGGACTCAATTCCCTCGTCCATATAATCAATATGCTGCCTCATATTGAGTTTCCTGTCAATCATTACACCTAAATCCCTCTCCACTTCACTACTCTCCAGCCACTCATCCCCCAGCTGATAGCGGTGCATGGGGTTGTTATGTCCAAAGTGAAGAACGCGGCAATTAGTCTTGTTAAATCTCCTGCTGTTGGAGTCTGCCCATTTCTCTAGTCTGTCAAGGTAACTCTGAAGGGCACACCTACCCTCCCGCAGTTCAATATTTGCCCCCAGCTTGGTATCATCTGCAGACTTGCTGATGATGGACTCAATTCCCTCGTCCATATCATCAATACAGATGTTGAACAGTGCCGGGCCTAACACTGATCCCTGTGGGACTCCGCTAGTGACTGGCTGCCAGCTGGATGTGGCACCATTCACCAACACTCTTTTAGCTCATCCGTCCAACCAATTCCTAACCCAGCATGAAGTGTTTCCATCCAGTCCATGCTCTGTGAGTTTCTCCTGAAGCTTATTGTGGGAAACCATGTCAAAGGCCTTGCTAAGGTCCAAATACACAACATCCACAGCCTTTTTNACAACAGGACAGCGGTGCGCACAGCTCCCTGCACCAGTGTCCCTGGCCGAGTAGAAAAGGGGTTTTTCCCGGTGTGGGGTGGCTGTGGGCACCGGGAAGCACCAACACAAACACTGACACACAGCAGGGCAGTGCCCAAACAGCGCTGGAGTGCCAGGGGGCCGTGTGAAGGTGCGGGACAAATTTGTGTATTAATGAGCTGCCATTCTACATGGACAGAGGGCTTCACAGGAGATGAACAAAACCCGCAGTACCGTAGTATAGGAGACCCGACTGTATTATGCATAACAGAGCCCTGCTCTCCTGGAGATGGCTGAGCAACTGCCTGCCCATGGGAAGGGAAGGAAAAATTCCTTGTTTTTCTTTGCTTGAATGTGCGGCTTTTGCCTTCCCTGTTAAACTATCCTTATTTCAAGCCATAAGTTTTTCACTTTTATCCTTCCAATTTTCTCCCTCATCCTGCCTGGTGGGGGAGTAAGCAAGCAGCTCTGTGAGGCTTAGTTTCTGGCTGAGGTCAAGCCACAACACCCCAGAATTATCCTGTTCTTAGAAACTTATGTGTTGTATAATATACATCAGAAAATTGTAATGTCTAGTAGATGTACATCAAAAATATTATAGACACACTTCAGAACTAAAGTACCTGGTTTGATCAAGATTTGTGCTAGTATGCCTTTTCCCCTGCCAATTTTTTTTTCTCTCATAGAAAATTATAGCTTGTTTCTCTTTATTGCAATGTATGAAAAAAGATACATATATACCCCAATCACCCTCAAACCACCCACACAAACAGAGTATCCCTCACTGAGGTAACAGTACCCAAAGGGGAAGTCCCAACAACGGCAAAACTGGGATGAAAAAAAAATGAGAGCAATATCCAGCTTTTGTCGGGGAGGGGCTCCAGCGAGGAGCGGCTGAGAGAAGGGGTCCGCAGGAATGCAGGGTGGGCAGGAAGGCAGAGGCGTGATGCAAGGGCGGCAGGGAGAAGCGGCGATCCCAGCCGGAGCGGGAGAAGAGAGAGAGAGCGTTCTTCCTGCGGGAGGCTCTTCTTAAATCTCTCTTTAGGTTGTGCCCCATAGCACCCCCCATCCAATGCAATGACACTCCAAGTTGTCACTCTTCTGTGTTTCTCCAGAACTGGTGTTTTCCTTCATTGCCGGGGTGACCCCAGACGCACATGGCTCTACCCTTCCCTCCCTCCCAGCCCCTCCGGGGAACCGGGCAGGCACGCCACCACGCACTGCCTCGGTATGCCTGGGGCCCCCTCCCCCCCGCTGCTGCGGGAGAGGAAAGAAAACCTAGGTACATGCATGCATTCTCTTCCGCCCCGGGGGGGCGGGGGGATGGGGAAGAAAGAAAAACGATAAAACTTTTACTTTGTAAGCATGTAAAACACAAAACCTCTAACACTAACCCATGACAGTCTGCAAACTTGCTTATGATGGACTCAATTCCCTCGTCCATATAATCAATATGCTGCCTCATATTGAGTTTCCTGTCAATCATTACACCTAAATCCCTCTCCACTTCACTACTCTCCAGCCACTCATCCCCCAGCTGATAGCGGTGCATGGGGTTGTTATGTCCAAAGTGAAGAACGCGGCAATTAGTCTTGTTAAATCTCCTGCTGTTGGAGTCTGCCCATTNCCAATCAGCTCTGATGTTTCACATTCTTGCCCCATGTTTTGTCTAGGATGGGGTTCTGTTTATGCTTCAGTACTTTACCTTTAATATTGGATGTTAAATTTCAGGCCCAGTGAATGCTTCTAAAATCTAGTAATTCTTCTAAAATCCACTAAAATTTCACTGTTTCACTAAAATCCCTAAATCTCCAAGTCTATACCTACCACACTAAAATCTATAAGTTTCTGAATCCTCAAATCAGTGATGAATGAACATCTCATAAATTGCTCTGCAATAAACTCCACTTGCCTGCCTTTATTAAAAAAAAAAAAGGAAATTGGTAGCATTACCCTCTTCATTTTCCTCACTGTGTGGAATAGAGTTGTCAAAAACACTGATATTGAAGCTTGGGGTTCAGTTACACCATTTCATTTCACTCTGGGTTTGGTGATGCAATGCCTGTAAAAGTCACACACGAGTAATTTGACTCCCCCAGTCTCTTTTACTAGCAGTTACAAATGGCAAGTAATTGCAGAAAGCAGCAGCACCAAAATTAGAAAACATGAGATAAACAGAATCTGCATAAGTGCCAAATGTGTCTTGCCTGTAAACGTTCTCCTTACTTCCTCCTTCCCTTCTTCACTCCCTCCTTCCTCTTTCTCCCTTTCTGTTTGTTTGTTGGGGTTTTTTTTCCTATTCTTTTCCTCCATTTGCTCTCTTCCTCTCTCTTAATGTCTCTGGGATCCTAGGAACTCTTGAGTAAGGACTCTGGAAATTTCCATTAAGTCTTCTCCTCTTGTCAGTAGGACCCACCCACCAATTTTTTTTTAGTGTTTTTGCTCCCATAAGTCACCTTTTGCAGGAAGAAAACAGAAATCCAGAACGATCCTTCAGTTAAATTTTAACATATTTTTTTAAGGACAAAGTAAAAACAAACTGTTCACTTGTGCAATTTAAAATTTTTGTTCATGTCAGTACGTGCTTGCCCTTGTGGTGTCAACATTACTTCTGAATTACAAGTAATAAACATAAAGCACCACCTCCATGAAGTCAGAATTGGAGACAAGATGAATTCATTAGGACAACACAGTGGGTAACTGGCACCAAACACTGAAGCATGAAGGCGACCTGTGTCCCTTTTTACCTGGCAGTATGGAGGGCATATGAGAGAAAAGCTGTACCCCTTGATTCAGTAACAGCAACCACCTAGACAAGGGTGCGTGTTGCAAGATCTTGTGGAACTCAGATGGCAGCTAATGAAAAAGATCTGCCAATAGCCACCAGCCTGTGTTCACATATCCACCTTTGTAGCACAAAGAAGAATCACACACAGAATCACAGAATGTTATGAGTTGGAAGGGATCCACATTTTATTTTCTTAAAATGTTTTTATTTTTCTTCTCCTACACATTAATAATTGGAAGTTATTTGAGGAAGTGTAGAAAGTTTACAAGCAAATACCACACTGGTTCATACCAGAGAACTTCTTAAATTTTAATGACTTCATGAAAAAATGAATAAGTTAGGGAAACAGTTTGGTGGATGTCATTACTGAACCCACAGGCACTAGTCAAACACAGAAGATAGCTTCACACATTCTGCTCTCAGAAAACACCATGGCAAAACTCAAGCTTTCATGCTGTGGTTCGTTAGTTTCTCTACACTTGAACAGAGAACAATAGACTTTCAGACATATTTTGGTACATTTTTTTTAATCTTATCTTTTTCTTTCTTAATCATATTTACGTATCTGTGACAGAACAAGTGAGAATATTTTCATTAAGTTCACTTCTAGTGCTCTGCCAGTATGTAGCCTTCTAATTGCATTGGAATTAGAAAAAATTAGAAAAATTTTCATTAGAAAAAATGAAGAAGACATGAAATTAAAATTCTTCAATTAAGTCTTATCTCCAGACTGTAAGCACATGCAACTGCAGACTTCCCAGGACTTTTGCAGTCATTTATGCAACACAGAAATACTGAAATTACTTAAAATCAAGTTTTGGAAGGAGAAACAGCAAATCCTCCTCTGGTCCCCAGCCTTGCCAGTGTATTTCACAGTCTGCCACTGTTCTGTCACTATTTCTCCATTATAAATCATGCATTTATATGTTGCTCTGGAGTGATCAAAGTTTTCCCATGTAAGACAGAACATTGTAATTGCCAATTTCAAAGGGTTTTATGAAGTTGCTTCATAGATTTAAAATCATCAGCAATAGACTAAGTGCTCATCTAGTGAGTTGTATTTTCTAAGTCTTACACAAGCATTAATTAATTACAGGTTTGACTAAGCCTTTAAGGTTTTCACTGTATTGGGAGCAGCATAACATATTCCAGTACAGCTGAAAGCCTTGGAGATACAGGCTTTGGGGAAGCTTAGTGACTCACCAGGGAAATATGCTGGGTTAGGAACTGGTTGGATGAACGAGTTCACAGAGTGTTGGTGAATGGTGCCACATCCAGCTGGCAGCCAGTCACGAGTGGAGTTCCACAGGCATCCGTGTTAGGACCAGCGCTGTTCAACACCTTTTACTGACAATATGGACGAGGGAATTGAGTCCATCATAAGCAAGTTTGCAGACTGTCATGGGTTAGTGTTAGAGGTTTTGTGTTTTACACGCTTACAAAGTAAAAGTTTTATCGTTTTTCTTTCTTTCCCAACCCCCGCCCCCCTGGGGCAGAAGAGAATGCATGCATGTACCTAGGTTTTCTTTCCTCTCCTGCAGTAGCCGGGGGGAGGGGGACCCAAGCATACCAAGGCAGTGCGTGGTGGCGTGCCTGCCCGGTTCCCCGGAGGGACCGGGAGGGAGGGATGGGGAGAGCCATGTGTGTCTGGGGTCACCCTGGCAATGAAGAAAAACATCAGTTCTTCCGGAGAAACACAGAAGAGTGACAACTTGGAGCATCATGGCATTGGAGGGGGGGTGCTACGGGGCAGGACCTAAAGAGAGATTTAAAAAGAGCCTCCTGCGGGAAGAACGCTCTCTCTCTCTTCTTCCGCTCCTGCTGGGATCGCCGCTTCTCCCCGCTGCCCGTGCATTTTTTGCCAGTGTTGCCTGTTGTTTGCCAGTGTTGGTTTGACTCATATATATATCTTTTTTCATACATTCCAATAAATATATATATACATAACATACATATCTTCATATATATATTCCCCTCATTAAGGTTGGTGTTTTCTCTTAACGATCTCTCGTCCATTTTTCTTTTAAAGCAACCCCTAACAGTGTCCAAACCAAGACACAGATGATACCAAGCTGGGGGCAAATGTTGAACTGCCAGAGGGTAGGAGGGACCTTCAGAGGGACCTTGACAGACTAGAGAAATGGGCAGACTCCAATAATATGAGATTTAACAAGTCTAAGTGCCAGGTTCTTCACTTTGGACATAACAACCCCATGCATCACTATTGGCTGGGGGAGGAGTGGCTGGAAAGTGGTGAAATGGGGAAAGATTTAGGAGTAATGATTGACAGTAAACTTAATATGAGCCTGCAGTGTGCCCAGGTGGCTAAGAAGGCCAATGGCATCCTGGCCTGTATTAGGAACAGTGTGGTCAGTCAGACTAGGGAAGTTATCCTTCCCCTGTACTCGGTGCTGGACACATCTTGAGTACTGTGTGTCCAGTTCTGGTCTCCCCAGTTTAAGAAGGATGTTGAGCTGCTTGAGAGGGTCCAGAGAAGGGCGCCCAGGACGGTGAAAGGACTGGAGAACAAGCTCTATGAGCAGCGACTGCGGGAAATAGGGTTGTT
The DNA here is from genome assembly GCA_013390025.1 of Pitta sordida. NCBI lineage: Eukaryota > Metazoa > Chordata > Aves > Passeriformes > Pittidae > Pitta > Pitta sordida. The sequence goes on from WEKX01020382.1 coordinate 22,920, forward strand.
CAGCCTGGAGAAGAGCAGACTCAGAGGTGATCTGATTGCTGTTTACAACTACCTGAAGGGAGGTTGCAGTCAGGTGGGTGAATCTCTTCTCTCAGGCTGACGAGAGCAGAACAAGAGGACATGGCCTTAAGCTACAACAAGGGAGGTTGAGACTGGATACTAGGAAGAGTTTTTTCACAGAGAGAGTGATCTCTCATTGGAATGGTCTGCCCAGGGAGGTGGTGGAGTCACCATACCTGGAGATGTTTAAGAGAAGACTGCATGAGGAGCTCAGTGACATGGTCTAGATGTTGGGAGGCTTGGATGGATGAAGCGTGTTGCCCGTGGTTCTACACTTGTGGACCTGATCCCTGGGTGGGTGTTCACTTGGGAGTTGGACTAGATGATCCTGTGGGTCCCTTCCAACTCAGAATAACCTGCGAACCTGTGAAATGCATCAGTTGTCTCTATGACATCTAAAGCAGCTGATTTGCTACAAAAAGGAGCATGTGCTGTATTTTATTCCAGGACACTGAAGCTGTTGTTCACTTCGTTGCCATACCTGACTGCGGTAGAAAACCTCCTGCTATTCCAGCAGGAGTGGTGCAAGTGAATACATTTCTTACATATGTTAATGATACAGCTACACAGTTTTCTTTTCTGGGAGACTTTTGCATCCAACTGGTTCGCTTTCTGCAGATGGAAAAATCAGCAACTGGTCCAAGACTGAAAGATGCACAGACTTCACTGATGCAGTGTAAGCAGATGGCTATTCAGAGATGCCCAGAAGACCTAGATAAGCACCAGACTGATCTGTCCAGAAGATAGAGCAGCATTCTTCAGCAGATTTCAAAACTACAGGAGAAAATAGAAATCCCCAATTTTTTATATTGGATAGCAGGTAGACAAAAATCAGAAATAATCAAATTGACAGGGACTGTGATCTCATGTCTCACTCATTTCACAGAAAGACATAACCCACCATGGTCCAATTGCTCTCCCATAGCTTTAAACCAACCTACAGGACATATTTCTGGCCTGTCTCCTATTGCTTGTCACAGACAGAGCAGCCCTTCCAGCAGTACAAGCTGCCTGTGCAGTCAAAAGCCAGATACACATTTGTGTCTGTCCCACTAGACAGATTCTCTATTGACATCACAGAGGGGCAGTGATTTGGAGGGGCTTGGCAGGGCAAGATGGTGGGGAGCCACAACAGAAGGAGAGGACCAGGGATTTGCTTCTGATACACAGTGGCAGCCGCTGCTCTGGGGCAGGGTAATGGGGGCACAGTGAAGAAAGGGGGGGCAAAAATCTAATATGGCACCTGGAATTGCTGTGCTGGACCACCTTATCTCACCCACTAGACTGGATTAATTAGGCTTTCTCTTTCAAACTTTTCTACCATTCCCATCTTCAATCCGGGTACAGATCAGCAGTCTTGTCCATCCTCAACTGCTGTGCTCTGTCATACTGTGGATCACAGTGCACTCCACAGCTGTCATTCAAATCCCCATATACGGGAAAGATTTAGGACTGCCACCTCCCGTTTCTTTGGCAAATGTATTATTAGATGATGATGCTGATGAAAAGTCTCCAGCATCAACATCTTCTAGCTGGTGTAGGGGTAGTGTGGTCAGCAAATCTGAATTCCAAAATATTTTTTGTTAGGTCTAGCCATCTAAATTAGATATTTCAGCATAGTTATTCCCAATATGTGGCCCTGAGTGGCACAACCCACTTAGCTAATTTTTTACACTTTATTACCTACATTGATCTGCAGCTTACCAGCTAGGCTTGCTCGTCCAGAACAGGGCATGCTTGGCCGCTATGAATCCCAATCTAGCTGCCTATACATTACAAGCAGGATTCTGAACACAACATTTTGAGTTCCACTGCAAGGTGACAAAACCTCTCCTTCAATTTAATCATAAAGATATCCTGAGTTGGTTGAACTTCTTGTTTTTTTCAAGTGAACAGCAGATTTAAGGCTTAAATATGTTTAGAAAAGTTCCTGCACATCCAAGGAATTATTTAATGAGCCAAACCATGAAAACCTGTATTACAGTTTTATTCCAATGAACTGTTTACAATTGTGATAGAATGTGTAGATCACATCAGAAAAAGCTGATTAACTTATATTACCTTATGTACCAAAACCAGGACTACATTTTCTGGTTGCTCCATATACATTTTCCTGTATATTCCATTTTCACTTGACTGCATATAGCCTGAAACTATCTGTTATGCATCACTGCCTTATTAGCTTCACCTGATTTAGCTGAACCTCTCTTCTTTCCACTCAGTAGGGCAATAAGGGTATTTTTAATCTGCTTTAAATTGCATTTGCAATTTGCTTTCATATGATGAATCTCCTTTCCTACAATGAACACTTAAATAGTTACAAAAGCTAATCATATGATTTGTGCACATATTTCTAATGAACAGGGCATATCTGTCCCTGGTGTCATTTTTCACAGAACTCTAAACTCATTAATTCCAGCCACTAAGTCCATCACCTTATCACGTCCTCAGGTGCCACATCCACATATTTTTTTGAACGTTTCCAGGGACAATGAGTCCACCACTTCCCTGGGCCACCTGTTCCAAGGTTTAGCTATCCTTTCAGTGAAGAAATTTTTCCTAATATCTAACCTAAACGTCCTTTTTCAGGAGTACAGCTGCTGCTCAAACAAATATTTAGAAGACTGTGTCACAGTCTCATCACCTCACACAAAGAGGTTGGAACTTCCCACACAGACAGGGATGACTACAGGAACATGGAAACATTTTGTCTGCTGATTCACATTACAAATCCCACAGTGGATAGCACAAACTAGAAAAGATTGAAAAAGACTCAGATTAACAGATAGCTTTGGGAATTTTTCATGGATGCATTTTTCACTAATGGAATAAAGAAAAATGCAGTCTAAGTATTCCTAAATGAATCCTGTTGAATGAAATACTGACTTGACCTCTGCTCAAACATATATATACTGTAAATACAGACACTTCTTTTCGGTCTCTCATCGAGAGATATCAAAAACTAAACCATTGAAAGTGATTAGACAATGGTACAGAAAATAAAACTTTCAGAGAAGCAAAATAAGGAATTTAGGATTTTACTTCCTGTTTGGTTAGTGCTGATACATATTATATTGACTTATGTAGGTTTGAGTTTTTTTCTTACCATAAAGCATTAAGCAAGATATAAATCTCTTTTTCTTCCATCCCAAATAAAGCAGAAGAAAGAAAAAGTGAAGAGGAATTGTATGGGATATGTAAGAATTACACACTAAAAGGGGTGCAGAAACCACAAGGAGAATAGTTATAAAGTTGCAGGAGAAATTTCACATGAGCAGGCTAACATGTATCTGCTCATGTCTTTGGAGAAATGTCCATGTGGCAAGAGAAGAGTTCATGGGGCTGTGGGAGAGGCCAAGAATCAACTAGGTTGGAAAAGACCACCAAGGCCAACCTCAGACCTAACACAATGTGTCAACGAGACCATGGCACTAAGCACCACATCCAGGCTCTTAAACACCTCCAGGGACAATGATTCACGACCTCCCTAGGCAGCCCATTCCAATGCCCAATCACTCCGTAAAGAACTTCCTCCTAATGTCTGACCCAAACTTCCCCTGGCACAGCTTTAGACTGTGCCCTCTTGTTCTACAGCTGGTTTCCTCGGAGAAGAGACCAACTCACACCTGGCTACAACTTCCTTTTCATAAAATTATACAGCACAATAAAGTCTCCCCTGATCCTCCTCTTCTCCAGGCTGAACAACTCCAGCTCCCTCAGCTGCTCCTCACAGGACTTGAGCTCCAGTTCTTTCACCATCCTCATTGCCCGTCTGTGAACATGCTCCAGTACCTCAACATCCTTCATAAATTGAGGGTCCCAGAACTGGACACAGTACTCGAGGTGTGGCCTAACCAGTGCCATGTACAGGGGAAGAATCACTTCCTTGGTCCTGCTGGCCACATTATTTCTCATACAGGCCAAGATGCCATTGGCTTTCTTGGCCACCTGGGCACCCTGCTGACTCATGTTCAGTTTCCTGTCAATCAGTATTCCCAGGTCCCTTTCTGCCTGGCTGCTCTCCAGCCACTCTGTCCCCAGCCTGTAGTGCTGCATGGGGTTGTTGTTGCCACCAAAGCGGATATGAGAACGTGAGAAGTATACATCAAAGGATTAATGAGAAATGGGCAGACAAGCCTGAGAATGCTCTCAGAATTCAGCCGGTGCAAAATCAGACCCTGAAATACAAGGAATGGAAATCCCTCTCACTCAGGTGAGTGAGAGCACTGTCAGTTCTCAAAGATTTTCAAATGGCTAGGATTTGAACTATAGCCCTAGCCCCTGAAGCCATACAATCAAATGAGAGATTTCAAATACTTTTCTTTAAAGGAGGTTTCTTATCTTGTACTTGCATAAGTAATCCTATTTAAAATAGTGAATGGTCAACAACCTCAAAATACCACAATTAAACACAACATGTACATTTTTTAAGCCTACTTACTTTATGATATATAGTCTCCTATTTATAAAATTTGTATTTCTTTTTCTGTACAGGTTTATGAAGTTTTCACAGTGCGGTGCATTTTGAAACGCTGAGTGGTACTTGAGATGCTAAGCAAGCACTCAGTCCTCAGCAACTCAGCTTACAAATTTATCATAATGAGGAATGACTGTTTTATGTTATTTCAGCAGGCAGCTGGCTGGTACAGCCAGGTGCACACTGCTCAGTTTTCTTATTTAGCACAGTTGAAACTGTGCCATGGTACTCACTGACAGGGATCACTAGATCATTGAAGGGGTTCTCTCCTGTTGCAGGTGCCACAGGATCTTAGAAAAAAACACAGTACTCCATGACTCAAAAAAACATATTAGACTTTTTGCTCCTACTACCATTAGAAAGAGTTTTCAAAATTTCACTGCTGTAAAGGTTAGGAACCTTCTTTGAATTTTCAGCTTAAATTTGCGCATTACCTGTAGACATATAGACATTTAGGTTTGTGTCAGCACTATCCTAAAACTTAAACAGATCTTCTGGAACATTTTCTCCTTGATGCTCATCCAGGATTTATTCATACACAGTTCTACCCGTGAGGCAGAAGTAACTACTGTGATCTGTGGATCTACAGTGATACATGGGATTTTTTAAACAGAAATCTAAGGTTTGTTTAAAAAAAACAAACTACAACCACAACAAACTAACAAAAAATCCCAATAAAACAGCACAAGTTTTTCTACGACATTGTCAGATACATGAAATGTAAAGCTAGGAAGCAAAACTCAAAGATTACAAAGAAAGAGATAGGCACATGTAACAAAAGGCTCATTCCAAAATCTGTGCGGATGGCTTGTGGCAAGTGCATCATGTAATATGAAATGTCCCAGACACCTAACTGGAGAAGTTCAAGAAGCTGGCAGAAGGCTACTGAGCCTCCTAGGAAGTCTCAACCTGACAAATACATTAGTTATCATACTTAGACGTGCCAACCAGAATAAGAGTTACAAAAGAAAATGACAGAAATAACCGGCATCACTTGGAACAGAATGACTTTTCCAAATGGCTAGAAATAGATGAAATGCAGTTGGTCAATCTGGCAATGGAGCTAGAAGACAACCTTACTGGAGTAATACTAGGTCCCTTTTATAAAGCCATCTGCTACTCTGATCATTAGCTATTTAATCTAAGCAAGCAGATGTTTTTGGTTTTGGAAACTTCTGCTGAAATCATGGAGTTCAGCATCTAAAGCAATTGAACAATCAAGTCTTTTTTTAAACACTGATTTTAAAGGTTTAATTTTTCCACCAAATATTTGCTTTAGTTTTCAAAAAGCATTCAGTTTTTTTTCAGTATAAGCTGCCCCTGCATTATAAATTTATCTTTTCCAAGGCTTTGACAGCTTTGAAAAAGAGAATTATTTTTGGAAAAAAGTATTCTGAAAAATTATGATACAAACCAGTCCAAATCTCAATGAATTCAATAAAATCTTCTATTTTCTTTAAGAAAGAAAAATTAATTTTGCCTGCTTATTAAAACCTTATTAAAAAAAAAACCAACCAAAAAACCTGTCCTGATTAAAGAACTCACCATGATTCCCAAGGAAATTTTAAATGAGTCAGGAATTTTTTTGTCACATTCTATTAAAGAATTGACAGAGACATATGTCTTCATTCACTAAGATAAATTTGATTTATTTTTATGCAACGTCCTTAATTTCCAACATTTCGAAGACTAATTTTTGTAACACAACTTCAACACAGCAAAGGTACACATGATGTCTCTTTTTTTGCCCTTTCAATGTTACTTTTTAACCAACTCTTCACAGTTTTACTGTTATCCTGTCTCAGCAAACAGATGAATTAAGATGATGCTTTCAAATGCTACCTACTTTACACATCAGCCTTCAGGCAATCCAGTATTTAGCAGAAATCAGAAATCTTTTGCCAATGAGAATGACCATTCACAGCCAAATTCCTAACACATACACTGCTCCTGAAAACTCTTAATGAACTCTCACTAATCAGTTGAGCAGTCCTAATATCTTAATCTAAAAATGTAAATGGCTGAATGCTATCTGCAGAGTAGGACCTTTAATATTTTGATATCACAGAGAAAAATCCCAAGGTAACTAGAGTCTCTAATGAGAGAGGTTACTACAAACAAAGGTTACTAAGAAAAAAAAACATGTTCACAGGTTCACAGGGGCACTGGTTATTCTGAGTTGGAAGGGACCCATAAGGATCATCTAGTCCAACTCCCAAGCGAACGCCCACCCAGAGATCAAAACCACAACCTGGAGACATGGGCACCACGCTCCACCCACCCAAGCCTCCTGACATCTAGGCCTTGTCACTGCGTTCCTCATCCAGTCTTTTCTTAAACACCTCCAGGGATGGTGACTCCACCACCTCCCTGGGCAGACCATTCCAATGTCTCTAAAAAAGCTCTTCCTAACATCCAGTCTAAACCTCCCGTGGCGTAGCTTAAGGCCATGTCCTCTTATTCCAATGCTGGCAGCCTGAGAGAAGAGATTTACACCCACCCAACTGCAACCTCCCTTCACGTAGTTGTAAACAGCAATTAGGTCGCCTCTGAGCCTCCTCTTCTCCAGGCTGAACAACCCTAGTTCTTACAGTCGCTCCCCATAGGGCTTGTTCTCCAGTCCTTTCACCATCCTTCTCGCCCTTCNTTTTTACTGTTGATGTATTTATAGAAACATTTCTTGTTGTCCTTAACATAAATGGCTTGATTTCCATCTGGGCTTTTGCCTCTCTGATTTTTCTCCTTCATGATTCGACAACTTCCTTAAACACATCCTGACTTACCACCCCTTTTTTCCAAGGGTCATATATCCTCTTTTTTCTCCTACTTCTTTCAGGAGCATTCTGCTCATCCAGGTCGGTCTTATACCCCTCTGACTCATTTTTCGGCATATTGGGACCGCTGCTCCTGTGCCTTCATGAGCTCATTCTTAAAGTATGTCCAGCCTTCTTGGACCCCCCCTGCCATTAAGGGCTGTTTCCCATGGTACCCTCCCAATTAATTTCTTAAACAGTCCAAAGTATGCCCTTAGGAACTCAGTCACTTTTTGAGTAACAGCATTACACAGCTTAGAGAAATGGGATTTGAAAATAATGCATTATATCAAAATTGCAAAAGGAATTTGTGTTGCGAGAATGCTAAGTTTACCACAGCTTGACCAGCCATTTGGAAAAGACAGATATCTTCCTGGCTTCCAAAGTAATAAGAACAGCAGNGTATACATGCATTTCAACTGGGTTGCTGAATATGTTTTTGACTCATTTTTACCAGTTTCAGTGCCCTCTCGAATGACTGCTGGATCCCCTTCCCCCTTCGAACCTAGTTTAAAGCCTTGTCAAGGAGTCCTGCCAGCCTGTGGGCCAAAACCCTTTTGCCCTTATTAGATAGATTCTGCTCACCAGAGCCTAGCAAACCTGGTTTGGTGAAGGATGCCCCATGATCATAAAATCCAGTATTTTTCCGGTGGCACCAGTCCCTAAGCCATTTATTAACAGCAGGAATTCTCCTATTCCTTTCAGGTTCCAATTGTATGCCTAACTGTATACTGTAAAAATCTAGAGAAGGAAATACATATGGCAAGTAGCCAAACCACATCTAGTCTGGTTTTCAGTTGCTGAATCAGAAGGCGTGGTGCAAATCACATATTCAATAGCCCTAACTTAGAAAAAAGCCCAGGTGCAAGATGGCATTTAGCTGAACACTGCACCTGTTAGGCACCAACAGTAGGTTCCAGAGCCTTGAAGTACAGGCTGCTCCACTGCCTTTAGGTGATCAAGGCATCTGTGTGCAGTAACAAGCAACTGGTTTGCCCAAATAGTGCTCAGCTGACCAGGAGAGCTGATGTAAAATGCTGAGCGGGTGGAAACACATTTGAGCTTCACCCACCTTTGGGAGGTTAGTTCTTCAGAAGTGCAGCCTAGAACTCCCTACTGAAAATAAGTATCTGGGACTCATAAAGAAATGAGCAAAACCTACTCTTTTCACAGCACAACCAGAGAAAATGCAGTGGATAATGAAATAGATAGATACAGGTAATGAAGCAGCAACACTGAGTAGGAACAGGCATAAGAACTTCTATTTCCTCTCTTGCTGTAGTATCCTACTAATTCAGAGCCCTGCCTCCAGAAGCCTGAAGTGGATGCTTAAGGAACAGTACTTTCATCACTCACAGGACTTTTACCAAAATAATGATTTCTGAAATTAGCTAACTCAGACAGTAGCTCCTGGGGCCTTCAATTAGTAATGAAAAATACTGATTGATGATGAAATACAGCTACTTCTGGTGGAACAAAGAAAACTGAAGTCAAGTATGAGCAAGAACTAGAAGGTAATAAGAGCTTTTGAGAGGTATTAAAAAATCTATTATTTCACCTCTATCAGATAGTGTCACAATATCAGCCAGTGATGCATCTTGTTTCTAAAATCTCCACTTACTTCCACCTGAGCCTCAAGACTGAATTGACCAACATTAGTAATTCGTACTCAACAAGCCACCTGCACTACACCTTGCTAAAAAAGTACTCTGCTGTCAACAGTTCCTCAACCATCTGCTGCTGTCAACTTTAATTTATGGTCACAGCCTCTTTGAAATATTTGACATCTTTCATTTAGTGGATTTTTTTCTTCAATAGTGGAAGTTCTTCTCTTCCTATAGATTCATCTTTGTAATATAGAAGGGTTGACGTATTCAAAAAGGTAACTTTTGTCTTTATGGGAAAAGCAGCTTACTGAATAGCCAAAGGATGTTTTGTACAGGAAAGTCACATAAATGGTGCACAAAGCTGTGAGAATTGAGCTATTAAATGAAAACCGGGGGCTCCGGAACTGCCACAGACTCCCAGGCCCTACAGGGAATACTGAGAAACACAGCACATTTGAAGAGGAATTAAATTTCAGTCAAAGTACAGAATCTGTTCACATAGAGAACTCACAGTGAGAAGTGGCCACTCAAGTGATGAGCACTGAAAATCAAGGAAATCACTTTCTTGAAGAAATGGGCAAGTGCCTACCTTCATAAATTAACATCCTAACTTACAATACATACTATAATAATTTTGAATTACAATGATCCCCCATTACTCGCGGGCTNGGCCAGGGGCAGAGCCAAGAGGGGTCGCGGTAGGTTCTGCGCAGGCGTCAGGTCCCACAACTCGCTGGAAAATCAACAGCGAGTACGGGAACCCGCAAATTATGGACCACGACTATGCGGAGGATCACTGTACTATTTGTTTTATACATATTATTTAGCTTCTCTCCAAGAATTTAGACAGAAGGATATATTCCGAGAAAAAGTAAGGCCAAACACAATGTAGAAAACTCTCCTTATAAATTGTATTGATTCAACACTGGAAATTACAGCTTCAACTATTTTAGGTATGTCCTACAGACCAGTGTGCTGAGTAAATATTTGGCAACACTGACATTAGTTTTAAAATGTCATTGATTTATGCATACTTGACAGTATTTGAGCCTAAAATAAATCAACACTGTATATTTAGTTTTTGGTAAATATGGTGCAAAAAATGCATAACATATATACAGCCATAATATAGACAGTTAAAATAGAAGACTAATCAGTCCTAAAATTCTTTATGTTTTGTTTTAGCTGTCATGTTTTGGATAGGAATAACTAAATTTCTCTTTAGGAGCTATGTAACATTATCCACAGGAACATACAATCTTAAATGTAAAATGCACTAAAGCATTAGAAATCATATACAGTAATGTTACTGTGATGTAATTCAGTTTGAAGTGTGCCAAGCAACTGACCTACAAAAAAATTGTCAAAGTAAGTGGTTAGTGCAAAAAAAGAAGGAATATGATTCCATAGTCCTTCAATTGTCTAAGGGCTTACTGAATCTAAACATGTGGACACGAGAATGAACAGAAAGCGTGACTGGTTTTAGGAAGCTAAAGTGGTGCTGTCCTTTAGATTCTCATTATTATTCTTAGTTGTGATCATACAGTAAAGAGGGCAGAGAAGTTTCTTTCATGTTCACAGTGAGATGGACGCTGTCTGTTAGCTTCGAAATACAGTCCTGATGTCAGTTGTAAAAGAAAAAATGAACAATATTTAGGGGAACATTACTACTTTTGTGCAAATAAAGTTATGATACAAGGATGCCAGAAACAAACTGAAAATGAGAGAGAGATCTTTTCTAGATAGTGAGAAATTAAACTGATATACACACTCAATCAAAAAATTCATAGATTAATTAGCTGTATTTTGAAAGGCAAAATCCTGGTTGAGGTCAGACAGTGACAGCAGTAAGACACAGTTGAGCTAATTTTGGAGAGGCCTTTTACATTACTTGGAGAGACTAGTCATACATTTTGTTAGTGAGAGCAGGGAATATTTTTAACTCTTGCCTAAATATTTACACCTCTTTGACTCAAATGTAGCTACAATTACAGTGTAATTTGCTAAAACATGTTCCTTTTTCTATTAACATTTTCTTGTCTACACAGATTCATGAATAGTCTACTTATTGAAAAGAATCTAGGTATATTTTCCATAGGCGCAATGAGACAAAGGGCACAAAAAGGGGACACCCCATCGACTTTCAGGTTATATGGAACACATCAGTAAACCAGGACAGAATTTCAAAGAGTATCTTCAGCCTGTGTATATCTCATACATTTCTCATTTAAATTGTGTCAAAAAAACAGTGAATTGTCCACATAGAGGTTTTTCTCCTTTCATCTTAGCAACAGAAAGAGCATAGTAATTAATCTCTACTCTAACTGCACAGTAGTGCCAACAAACAATTGCCTAGGATTTCTCATAAGGTCTTGTGTCTGAATACCATCTCACTCCACAAGTAGTTCCACTGAACTTCACTGAATGGCACTCACTGAGAATCCTTACTTAGAATACCCTGTTCCATAAATAATTACATCAGTACTTGATGTAATCAAGTTACTTGGCTTCAGTAACATTGTGAGGGAAGGTGCTGTTCATATCCAAGCAGGGATACTAGAATCAAGCTCCTAAGCATTTCTTCAGTAACACAGAGAATAAACTGTCACTGTCTTGACATTCCCACAAGAGCTTTTTGCCTCCATCTGCTCTAATAGTTGATTCTTCAGGGAGGCTGACTTGACTGCCTTGTCTTTTCTGAACACATATGAGACAGATCTTCTTGATGAATCTCCAAAGGCAGAAGTAAATTTCATTTCTAATGAACAGATTTATTAGAAAAGACCACCTATAGAGCTCTGTATGTGACTACCTGGGGACTGAACATTTTTTGAAACTACAAGCAAATGAGTCTGGGATTTATATGTTGCCTAGCCTCACACTATGTAGTAAGCATAGGCTCCACAATGCAAAGGCAGATTGTCATGCTTTCCAGCAACAATCCACTCACAGAGCCCTAGATCTGGTTTCTTCTGTACTAGAAATACTTAATGGCAAGAGCCAGGCAGTCTGACAGTTCTTCTCTCTCACCAAGCCCCCCAATTACTACGTACTAGTAGTATGCAATAATTTACTATTAATGAAAAAAAAAGCAAAAGAAAATACTATCAGAAATCTAAGGAAAAATTATTTTTATGAGCTAATGCTATCAGATTATAGCATATATAGTTACGGAGAGATACTCAAAGAGGAACATATTCAAATGAAATTTGATAAAATTAATCTAATAACCTGTACAGGGTATTCATCCTTGGGAACAATCATGCTGTTGAACATACTGAGTAGTCTAGCTCGTCACATCTAGAAAGGGGGTCCTTTCCAGGTCAGCTTTGAAAACAATAGTGTATCAGTCTACAGCAACAAAAAATAGCTGGATTTATATCTGATGTGTAAGTAAAAAATATTTTACCACACTGCTAGATCTTCTAAATTCAAGAATAAAACCTACAAATGCACGCCATGCACTTGAATATTATATAAAACCATCTTATTTTTAAGAAGGTGCTAGATGAAATTACTGAAGAAAGGTTTCATTACAAAAGTTATATTTGTCTTGCATTGCTTCCAATGTGATAGGATCATCTAAACATGGAAGTTCTCTCCAAAATTGAATTGAGTGGTATTACATTATGATCATATCATGGTATACTTGATCTGTTCTCAAACACATGTAAAACCCCTACTAATTTTTTCCTTTAAATAGTCTTAGGAGTACGTTTGATTTGATCAAAAGTTTTATGAGAGGCCATTCATTGCCAAACTAGTATAAGAGAATTGTATTGGAGTAAGCACCCTGGTTTTAGAAATAGGTTATTTTAAAAGTGACATTAAAATGCTATTGATGCTCTTACAAAGATCATACATTTAACTGAATGTCAGTTACATTCAGCACGTTTATTACTGAATCATTCCATGGTATTTTCTTAAAGAAGGTAAAAATATTTTTCACATGATAAAACTTCAAAAAGCAGTTTTCTCGAACTAGCAGAACTTGGTACAAAACTGTTTTCACTCCGAGTAACCTAACCCCGATCTTTGTTTATAGAGCTGCATGGTTTCAGAAGCAGCACCACCTATTGGGTGATAAATGTAGGTTAGCGCCTACTTTATCACCACAGACCTATTGTAGAACTGGTTTTGTACACAACGAGATGAAGCTCCGAAGTTCCTCATACAGAAATACCAGGAGCCAACTGGTATTTTCCAGTGATCCAACTGACAAAAGCTTATACATTCAAAACGATCATCCAATAAGATACAAACCCCACCACTTAATCTCCTACTTTTTATTTGACAAAGTACTGAAGAGAGCACTTCTAACAGCATCAACTGACTCCAGCTGGTTATAATAACCATCATACTATATAACAGAGCCCTGTATGATTTTTAGGATGCACTCCAGTTACACAGATCTGCATGAGCTGAAAATGAATTTGGTTATGTAAGCAGTCCCACTAAAATCTATATATGAATCCATATCTTGTATGTGGGATCCCACGTGTATGAAGGACTCTTGTGGCGCATGGTTTAGGACAATCACTGACGTTATCCGTGTATTTTTTTTGAGTGAAATTTTGCACCATCCCCAGTTCTCATCGGAATACTTCATGAGAAAGCCTGAAGTAACATCTTACATCCCACGTCCCCAGAGAAGCTCGATGTCAGCAGTGCTGGGCAGCGATTTTCTCTCACCCTCCTGTTACCGGCGCACACCCGCTGCCACCTCCACGGATGCGGATAGCCAGGCGGGGCCGGACCCCAGCGGAGGGCTCGACTGGGCGCGGTGCGGTAGCAGGAGCAGGGCAGGCTGCCGAGCCCCCCCCTGGAGCAGCTCGCCGCTGCCGGGGGTGGTGTGGGATACCGCGCATCCGCGGAGCCCGGCGACAGGCGGCTGAGGTAAAAGGGATAGGAGAAACGTTCCCACCCGTGGTGTTGACTGTGTGTTTTAACGGTGTGGAACAGCCAGGGACTGCGCCCTCAGCTCTAAGCAAAAGGGGTCAGAGCGACGAACACCCACCGGAGCCCGAGGAGAAAAGTTGTTCCGGAGCGCAAAGATGAATTCATGCAAAGATCACTCACCCACTCTGAGGATACAGACGAGCTGGATCCAGACAACCAAGCGCCCGAAAATGAGCATGTCCAAATCGTCCCTCTTTTCCTCANGAGTGTGTGTGAGTGTGTGGGGGTGTGTAGGAAGGATGTTGTGTGCGGGCGACTGCGGCGGCGCGCCCTTCAGGCAGGAGGAGCAGACCCCCCCCCGCCCCACCAACCGGCAGGAGGGAAGGAATGAGGGGTCAGGATGGATTCACGCCGCCGCGGCAGAAGCGTGGCTTTGGGGTCGGGGGCCCAGCCGCAGCTCCGCCGTTAGCGGGGGAAGAGCGGCTCCGCGTGGAGGCGGCCCACCGGGACACCGCCAGCTTCCCCGCGGCGTGGGAAGAAAAGTTTATTTCGAGGCGAAGACGGGGAGGGGGAGTGCGGAGTTCTTGGAGTCTCGGAGGTCAGCGAGGTGCGGGGCTGGTCGGTGCGACCCCAGGAATGCGGAGCCAAGCAGCCCCCTGGGGGAGCAGCCCCGTTAGCGAGCGATGGCCTCGGGCCGGCTCCCTGCCGCGGAGCAGCGGGCAGCCGTGGGAACGGGCGCGGGGCATCAGCTGGACTGGGAGCACAGCCATGTGTAAGGAGGTGCCGTTTGCCGGCGGCCCCCCGCGCCAGGAAGCGGAGGGGATGCGTGATCCCTGGGAGCTGGAGGGGCAGCGGGGGAAGGGGCTGGAGCTACGGAATATCATTATCTGCCAGAGAAGTGGGTCAGGGCGCAGGCACTGGCACCGTTTCTGCGGGAAGTCAAAACAAGACCAGAAAGAAAAGAATGCAAACCCCACTGAAACCACAAGTGAAAAATGAAGGCAAACAAATAGCAGTTCCCCCGTGGTGGGAAGTGGGGGCAGCGGTGCGGACACCGGTCCGGGGAAATGCAGGGCGGTAGGCGTGGGATCGGTGCGGGGCCTCGGCTGAGTCCCCCAAGCGTGCGCTCACCCATCCAGCGGAAGCGGGCACTCTGCCTCCTGGGCTGCGCCTCCCTTCCCACGGCCCTCCTGCGCCCAGCCGATACCTCACTGGATCCCTGACAAACACTGGAAGCACTGGGAGCGTAAGATGGCACACAGGGTCCACTGCTTTCTCCCAGGCCTGCCGAAATGCCCAGGAGCCGTGTGAATGGTCTCTGTGTTTGCGATACTGTTCGCATCGGAGTGAACGGTCTTCTGCACGGATGTGATGTGACTTTTAATGGTGGGCAGCTTGAGTGTAAAAACCCTCGGCGCTTTATGGGTACCCTGCTCTACCGAGCCTCTCAGGCACAGGAGCTACATCTAGCAGGTTGTTCTTCAAAGAAAACAAAAACCCCCTTCTGTTTCAGCATTACATTTCAAGGTCTGCCTGCTCTAAATGGCTCTTTGGGACGTTTTGAGCTATCTTGACATGAAGCAAATTGGAAATTTCTGAGTGAACAAAAACTAGAGGAGGAAGTGCTACTAGGTGCAAGCAGTTGATTGTATTTGGAAAGCAGAATGCAGTTGTGTCTTCTCATGCAAGGTCAGCATCTTTCAGGGTACCAGGGAGTTTAAATACAAAAGATTGGTTCATTAGAAGAAGGATTGAGTGACAGTTCTTGTTAAATGGACAAAATTTATAAAATTTATAAAATGTTTATAATAAAATAAAATTTATAAATGTTAAAAGAATCTAAATACTAGGAAACAACTGTAGTGGTTTCTAAACCCATACACAGGCAAACATGCACAAATGCACTGATACACATATGNTCCCTCTTTCCCTCTCGACTGCCTGCCTGCCGACCCGGCTGCCTCTCAGCCTCCTGCTCCTCCAGCTGTCTCCGCTGCACCTCTCGCCCGCGGGGAACCTGCTCCGAGCCGCGGCCGCACCCGGCGGCCGCCCCCACGCCGCGGGCGGGCGGGATCAGCGGCACTGGGAGCTGGCGGGGCCGCAGCTCCGCTCAGCGCATGGTGGGGGCCGCAAGTGGATGCGGGGGAGTGAGCGGTGTGTGCAGTGTGCCCGGGCNGAACGGGCGCGGGGCATCAGCTGGACTGGGAGCACAGCCATGTGTAAGGAGGTGCCGTTTGCCGGCGGCCCCCCGCGCCAGGAAGCGGAGGGGATGCGTGATCCCTGGGAGCTGGAGGGGCAGCGGGGGAAGGGGCTGGAGCTACGGAATATCATTATCTGCCAGAGAAGTGGGTCAGGGCGCAGGCACTGGCACCGTTTCTGCGGGAAGTCAAAACAAGACCAGAAAGAAAAGAATGCAAACCCCACTGAAACCACAAGTGAAAAATGAAGGCAAACAAATAGCAGTTCCCCCGTGGTGGGAAGTGGGGGCAGCGGTGCGGACACCGGTCCGGGGAAATGCAGGGCGGTAGGCGTGGGATCGGTGCGGGGCCTCGGCTGAGTCCCCCAAGCGTGCGCTCACCCATCCAGCGGAAGCGGGCACTCTGCCTCCTGGGCTGCGCCTCCCTTCCCACGGCCCTCCTGCGCCCAGCCGATACCTCACTGGATCCCTGACAAACACTGGAAGCACTGGGAGCGTAAGATGGCACACAGGGTCCACTGCTTTCTCCCAGGCCTGCCGAAATGCCCAGGAGCCGTGTGAATGGTCTCTGTGTTTGCGATACTGTTCGCATCGGAGTGAACGGTCTTCTGCACGGATGTGATGTGACTTTTAATGGTGGGCAGCTTGAGTGTAAAAACCCTCGGCGCTTTATGGGTACCCTGCTCTACCGAGCCTCTCAGGCACAGGAGCTACATCTAGCAGGTTGTTCTTCAAAGAAAACAAAAACCCCCTTCTGTTTCAGCATTACATTTCAAGGTCTGCCTGCTCTAAATGGCTCTTTGGGACGTTTTGAGCTATCTTGACATGAAGCAAATTGGAAATTTCTGAGTGAACAAAAACTAGAGGAGGAAGTGCTACTAGGTGCAAGCAGTTGATTGTATTTGGAAAGCAGAATGCAGTTGTGTCTTCTCATGCAAGGTCAGCATCTTTCAGGGTACCAGGGAGTTTAAATACAAAAGATTGGTTCATTAGAAGAAGGATTGAGTGACAGTTCTTGTTAAATGGACAAAATTTATAAAATTTATAAAATGTTTATAATAAAATAAAATTTATAAATGTTAAAAGAATCTAAATACTAGGAAACAACTGTAGTGGTTTCTAAACCCATACACAGGCAAACATGCACAAATGCACTGATACACATATGCAAGACAAGATAGTCATAGACACAGATGATATATTTGAGGCAAACTCCAGCTCCAACACCATTTTGTAATTGGGTTAGTTTCTCAGTAGGAATAAAGAATATTGCATGGCAATATGTATAGATATTATTATAATATACAATATAAAACCAGTGCCTGCAGGATTGCAGTAACATGTGGCTGTCAGGCTATACCTCTGCCTGGCTTTCCTCTCAGGCTGGTAGGCAGGCATTGCTTCTGAGTACATGTGAGCTTGCAGCAGCTTCCATATTCCTCCTCCTGTGTTGGGACCAACTTCTGAGCAGTTTAGTGCCTTTTTAATCCTCAGGTTCTCAACTGTGGCCAAAGACTGTCTGACAAGTCTAAAGGATGGCCTCTTAACAGCTGCTGACATGGTTACCTGCCCAAGTAGGTGCTGGAAAAGCTAACTTCCTTACGGTGTTTCTTTAAGAATTCCTATTCACTTGTCCCGTAAACAAATTACCATCGTGAACACACCCACATTGAAGGGCAAGCATAGCGTTCACAGATGGCATAACTACTTCACATTTCACCATTTGTGGCTTCAACACATCACGTTTTTTCCCCCCATCTTTACCTACTTGACCATCTTTACTGTATTTACTCTATTTACTGTATTTGCTGCTACTTCACAGATTTCCATTATTGTGGCATCTTTCTGGAGCCAACCCCCCACGATATTCAAGGGATTACTGTATTTCTTAGTTTTTCACAGTAAATTACTGCAGAGAGAATCTGGACCTGACATTGTCATTATGCTGATAGTTAACTTTCACTTCTAGTAAGTAAAACTATATTATTTACAGCACAAATGATAAACATTTAGAACAGATCATCCGTGAATGTGTTAGATGCTCAGAGTGGCCTGTTAGACTGTGAGGGAACTAGGTTTGTGTTTACCACCGGGATGTGCGTTCGGTCACTGTACGGGTGTTAGATGGTGAGTTGGACTAGATGATCCTTATGGGTCCCTTCCAGCTCATAAAATTCTGTGAATTCTGTGAAATTCTGTGAATTCTGTTAATTTTTCATAATTTTGAACCTTTAGATAAAGAATTTCCTCTCTTTAAAACGTAGCTATAAATGTCTATACTAAGCAACTCATCTGCAGTTTTATAGCCAGTAATACAGAGATAATAAGGATGGATTAGAAGGTTCATGTCTGGCCTTTCTGTGTGTATGCATAGCTAGTCAGAATAAGAATTAAATTACTATAACATTCTGATGTGGTAGTGCTGTACAGCTGTTTTGGACACGTGTCAGTGATTTAGAAAAGACACAGGACAGAGGCTAGATACGACAATCCCCTCTGGTTCTTGCGCTGAGGAATGGTTGGTGAGAAAGCACTCTGTAGTCTCGGTAACACTTAGCTGTGCTGACGCTGTTCATCTTTGCTTTCTGTTGTCAGGTCATGATGTTTTAGCTTGTACCATGACAAGCCAAATTCACAGAAATTCATTTGGAAATAAATCTGTCAAGAAAATAATTCACTAGCTCCAAAAAAATGATCTGTATTACTGTATCTTCTCCCTTCTGTTTGAAGTATAAGGAGCCCACAACATGACACAGTAGCAAGCAGACAGGAAAAGGACTTGTAGGTAACATTACAAATTACTGCTTCTTTAAAACTTCCTATTGGTGATTTAGCAAGGAAAATATGACTTGTTTTCCTCACTATGCTGCACAGCAAATATTTTTTGGATTTACATAAAGCTGTTCTTTCATTACACAATATTTCTGCTTGTACTTTTATGAAACATTAGCAAATCTTGATGAGAAACTGGTCCCTGTTTAGATACTGTGTTAGCATTTTCCCCTTTCGGTAAGCCTTTACCTCTTCTATTTTTAATTTCTTTAAAGTTCAGCTTGCTTTTCTCACCGGATGTTAAATATTTCTTCAAATCCTCTCTTTTTATCAATTGTTACATTTTTTCTTCAATCTAAATTAGGCTCTTCTCTGTTGATACTGTATTTTCCTTTGTGTTGTGACAATCCTGTTAATTTCCAGTGTGAGTCATTCCATGTCTGCTTTGGCTTTTTTTTTTCCCCCAGCTTGCTTTAAGTGCTTATGTTTGGAGTTTTATCTTCCAATAATGTCAATTTCTTGTTGCATTTATCTTCTTCTCTTGTGGTACATGTTTTCATTTTCAATGTTGTCTTTGATATTTGTCAAATCTTCTTCTGGGTATACATGCAGTTTCCCTTCCTCCCTGCCTCCCTCCCTCCCTTTCCTCCCTCCCTCTCTCTCCTGTATGAAATCTGTACCACCAGTATGTCTTGATATGTATGGTACAGTACATTACCAAAGAATCTGGTGGACTTCCATCTTTAGTTTCTAATTTACTGGAGAAACTCAAGTTTAAATTCAAAATATTAAAAAGGTTTGTGCAGAAGATGTGTTGTCACAGAATCACAGAATCACAGAATACTGAGTTGGAAGGGACCCACAAGGATCATCTAGTCCAACTCACCATCTAACACCCATACAGAGACCGAATGCATGCCCCAGAGTGGTGAACATAAACCTAGTTCCCTCACAGGCGCACAGGCCACTCCAAGCCAGGAGAGGCCCACAGGACCATCCAGCCCTACACCCCCAATAGTTGTGACTACCATCATTAGGAATATCATTCAGACACATAATACAAAACCAAAGCCCAAATTCATTGAGTGTCATGCTGAAGTCAAATGTGTCAGATCTGTCAAGTTAGAGTACTTTTTTTTCCAGAATACTTATTCCCATGAGTGGTTAATACTAAATGCCCCTTTACGTGGAGCAGTGTTAGCACAGAATCTCAAACTTTTTTTTGATAACATTAGGATATGAAATGAAAGTAAACCTACTATTTTTTCTACCTCAAAGATTTTTTTTTCCATATTTTAAGTGATTTTTTTTGCACCTTGTCTAGTGTTATTTTAATTTTTTTAATTGGTCTAAGTCATTAGTTTCCCAATTCAGTTGTATCTAAGAACCCAGGTGACTTTGAACCTTTTATTTGTCTCTTTGCTAAACAGATTTGTCTCTTTGCTAAACAGATGTAACTGAACTGCTTTTTAAAGCTAAATCCAAGGACAGCAGATGCATGTATTTGACAGTTTGATAGCAGCTAAGTGCCATCAGACAGTGGGAAGGGCTGGGCAAGAGACAAAGTCTCTTCATATAATCTGCTTTTATTATTTTACTTCTCACTGGGAAGCAGTTGAAAAAAGCTGAACTGTTCAATGCACTGAAGAAAGCAGGATTTAAACCTGTCTTTTCTGACATTCTTCTGTCTGGTCTAGCCATGGAAAAGGCTTCAACACCATGTCTTCTAGCAAAGCAAATGATCTTATAAAAGACTTGTGGACTAGAAATCACAGATGTCTGTTTCTCCCAACTTTATCAGCTAATCGTGAAATAAAACCCACATCTCTTTACAACCTGTGTCTGTTATGGCGAAACCAATCTGTACCCAGCAGATTCCTTCAGTGTCATAACAGTTGCCCCTTGTTAAGTCTGCTGAAGATTGATTTTCTAACCCTACTACATACCCAGAGTTGTTAGAGAGTATGAGAAGAAAGCAATAATGGACTAAGACACAAACTTTGAGCAAGGTTTGTTTTATATATACACATATATATATATATATGTACCTGAGCACTGAGTCAAATTTGTCTGCATGTCCTTCATACTCATTTGATCACAGTTTACCTCTCTGCTATTTAGTACTCAACACTGCTACTTGATACCTACTACTACTGTTATTCAACACCTGTCGTGAGCAAGTGTTTCCAACATATTTCATGAAGGTTGGTGCTATTTTTTCTGCATTAAACCTTTCTGTGAAGAAAGATGCACCACTGGCTGAGTTTCTGACTATGTTTTCAGCTCTATGAGAGCCATAGCCACATAAAGTGCTCTTACTCCAGATGCAAATCCCTTCCTGTGCTCTAGGCAAATGGATGCCTCTAGGTGCATTTTGGTATTTTCCATCCTGCTATGCAGCAAGCAAGCAGATGAAAATAATATTTCATACTCCTGTTTAGCATTCCTATTAATTTCTGCTTGGATTAATAAATGTAAAACTGTGAAGACAAAGCACAGCTACAACCACACTGGCGTATATCCCACTGCCTGGTTACCTGTTAGCAACACAATAGTTTCCCGAAGAGATAGGTAAGGCTAACTCCTACAATGATAAGTGAAGTGTGGGAATTAATAAATTACTTAACATCCAATTCCCTCCTAGTCTCCAGATACAGGGTAGTGTGACCTCCTGGGAGGTTTAACTTCTGCTTATATGTATCTCTGTGGAAGGCCAGGTAGAAGTGGGTCTTCCTATTTGCCAGGGACAGTGGCAGCATGATGCAAAGCCCCTCCAGGGTTTACCTACCCAGGCGCTGAATTTGGCCTTCCACTTGGAGACGTGCAAGAAACCCACTGTCTTTCATGTCAGAGACACATAAGAAACCTGTTGTCTTTAATGTCACCACACAGTGACCTGTGTTCACAATTTCATGTGTCCCTTTCCCCTCCTGCTCTTACGGCCAGTAAAGCTGTCATTATGGTGTGTAAAGAAATATTTTCTGTCCCAGTGAAGAAAGTTCTTTCAGTCAGTAACTGCAGAATAAGGCACTGTTTTCAGTGGTGGTAATGATTAAAAGGCTCTTTTGCTGCTGCCTCTGTTTAAAGACAGTGTATATCCTGATGGGATATTTGGACAAATAAAACCAAAATATCTATTTACAAAAACATCAAACCAAAATGAAAAACTCTAGTGCATGCTTAAGCTATGTGTTAAAGACACACGTACACTCAAACACTGGATCATGCAGAGTAAACAGACCATTCTTCTGCACGCAGGAGGCTTTAACAGTAGCCCATGTAATAGTAAATAATAAATCAATCCCACTGGAACCTCCCATTAAACTGAGATCTGCTATGTCAGTTCCAGCCAACAGCAAGTTGTTTTGGCACATTCACAGGTCTTATTGAACAGTATTTCATATGCTGATTTCACATTTATCAATTTTTTTCTCTTTCATTTGTGAGTCTGGTAACCTTCTTCGTACAAGTGCCAACCTACAAGCACAATACATATGAACTCACTGGAACAATTTATCATTATCATCATGCTTGGGTAAACATTGTTGATGATGCGGCGCAGAAGACTTTTCAAACAATGCATATTGAATAGAAGGAACACTTCAGTGCTGGAAAATGAAGGATAGATTTTTTTTCTTAGCTGTGTATTCATAATTTTTTTCCTGCTTTTTTTTTTCCTTATAGCAAGTTGTAGGATTTCTACAGGGTATATTTCAATTATAGCTGGATCAAGAAGCTGCTTGGATTATGGAACTGATCTTGCATTTGACTTCCAATATTCTCATACTTTTAAAATATGTAAGCGTTTTTGAAATCTATAATTCACTTAGGCATAAAAGTACACAGCAACAGAACAGCAACAAGGACATGCTGATATTTTAGAAGGAAGTACTTTTAGGAAGAAGTTCTTTACATGAATGTGATTGGGTATTGGACTGGGCTGCCTGGGGAGGTGGTGGTTACCTGAAGGAATTTAAGAAGAGACTGGATGTGGCATTTAGTGCCATGATCTAGTTGACAAGGTGGTGTTAGGTCTAGAGTCAGAATTGATGATCTCAGAGGTCTTTCTTTTCCCATCTAGTTGATTCTGTGATTCTGTAATATGACAGTCCATATAAAAATAGCAGTTATTTATCAGCATTTAAAGTATTAAAAAATAAACTATTAAAAACTCATAATTCTTTTGACAGTATCATGTGTTGCTGGCTCATTGATAAGAAATACCAACAGAAGTAGATGTTGCATTCTAGTACGTAGAAAAAAAATGCACAAGTTTCTCAAGTACAGAAAGGAATAACTGAATAAAACAGTGTTCCTTCTTAACATCTAAAAGCATTTAAGACAGCCATTCCATTGTAATGGGTTTTACAATCTCAAAACATCTTTTGTTAGAAAGAGTAACTTCTGAAATTTGAACAAAATTTAAATATAAAACATAGACTTACCTTAGTTTGCTGTTAAATCATCAGATCTGCCTATCAACTGTGGCAACTGAAATATACAATATTTAGCATAATCGAACAAAAATGTGATGCATGTAGAGAAAAAATTCTGTATTCTAAAGGAAAACAACAAGATCTGAGATTACAAGATCTGAGGCTACTCAGTTTTTGGTATTTGGGGTTATGATAGACAGTTGTATGAAAACACTTGCTCAAAACTTAGTAGATGTAAAAAGGTGGCAAAAACAATCTTAATAGTTATTAGAAAATGAATAGAGAACAAAAGAGAAAACATTACTTATGCCACACTATAAATCCTCTCCTCTCTTGCCTCTTCTGACTATGACTGAATATGAAGTTCTTCCTCAGGTTCTGTTGTCTGGGGTTTTTTTCCTCACCACACCCATTCAAGTCCCAAAATTTTTTTCTTTGCAGAAGAACAAGGGTGATAAAAAATGAGCTGGGATAGCTTCTATGTTTAGGGAACAAGGAGGAATTTGAGGAAAAAAAAAAGAGCCTGGGATTCCTCAGTGTGGAAAATAAGCAACTTATGACCAAGATCTGTAGAACAAGACCAGGCCATGGAGAGGAGGACTGCTCACTTGTGGAGCAGCAAATGAAGGCAGCAATAGCCACATTCAAAAAGACTGCAAACCCAAAGTTCTTCCTTTGAGAGTCAGGCCTTTGAAGATTCTTGGCAGTGGGGTTCTGTATTCAGCATATTTATAAGAATTCAACAACAGACGCACAAGAATTTGGAGGAAAGGTTCACTAAATTTTACTAAATAGATGTATACCACCAGTCTTAGTAAATATCCAGAACTCAGAAGTAGTTGGTGGTTTCAGGTTACTTGGGGAACGTATTGTGTACAGTCCTCTTTTACTCTTTCCTGGGAACCTACTAACCACTGGAGAAAGAACAGTTACTTTCTCTGAGCCAAAGGACATATTTAGATTCTGTTATTATAGATTCCTTCTGCATAATCAGCTGAGAGTTTAGAGGTGTTGTTAATGACAGGTATGGGCCTGGCTGATGACAAAAACTGGCAAATTTAGATATTCCAAGATAGAAAAGATAACAGTAGTGTTTACTCAGACCATCAAAATATTCTGCCTGCAATTATTGAGCATGCCATTAGGTTATACTTTTAACAAATGACATTAGCTTATTTTAAAATACAGCTGGAAAAACTAAACATTTCCATGGAACCAAATTTAAGGAGAAAAATAAATCCCTATGTAAGCTCTGTGGTTAAGGTAAGGGTTAGGAACCAATTAAGCAAAAGCTAAGCAGCCAAGTGTAAACTATGCAGGGAGATGACAGAGCCCTGGCTCACAATTCAGCTAATTGAATGTGACGAGACGTTATTTTGTGGGACAAGCTGAATAATGGAGAGAGAAGCTGTCAGAAATTAGGAGTAGTACTGTAGAGGTTGACTGTGTTTCACAGCTGTTTAGGGGTGAGTTACATTAGAGTTGGCCAGACTTCACAGTAATTGGGCAATAGTGGCATCTTTTGGGGAGAGGATCACTTAACGCCATCTGTACCTAGGTACTGGTATAAATAAAATTATGTAAGGTTGAGATTACTGAGGTAGCTGTATCAAAACCACCAGATTTGAATACAAATATAGTAAAACTGTAAAAAAATTGGGGAACATAGCTAAGGGTTGATTGGTTATCTAACAGAAGATCAGAGTGGACAAGAGAAGGGTCAAAGAGGATGGGGGAACATGCTTGGGAAAATATTGATGAGGAGCATAAAGGGGTTTGCGTGTGTGAGCAGGTAGCAGATCAGTGAGAGTTTTTTTACTTTAATGAATCTGAATGAAACATTCCCAGTTAGCATTATGAATCAGCAGCAGTGTGTGAAGATCCATATGACTGCCTGGATTATCAATCCTTAGTGTCAGGTTATGTGATTTCGTTTTACCAGGATCAGTAGACTTCCTTGTTTTGGAGTTGTCCTTGAGAAGCCCAAGTGAATTCCTCATTCTGTTTTAGATTATCTTGATGGGGAGGAAGGGTTCCAGGCGTCTCACTGCTGCTTGTAGAATGGACCATATTGAAGCAGACTGTCTGCCTGCAAACCTATCACACACAGAATCACACACAGAATATTATGAGTTGGAAGGGACCCACAAGGATCATCTAGTCCAACTCACCGTCTAACACCCGTACAGAGACCGAGAGCACATCCCAGAGCGGTAACACTAACTTAGATCCCTCACAGTCTAGCATGCCACTCCGAGCCGGAAGGAGCCCAGGATCATCCAGCCCTACCCCCCCCCCCAGCTATGGAACAGAGAGAGAGAAACCAGCGATGCAGAATCCACCTGAGGCCATGCTGAAGATGGAGGATCAACCTGGAAAGCTGCAGATGTCTTAAGAGCCCAGAAACACGGAGCTGGAGCTGAGAGCTCGGCAGAGATCCTTCAGACAGACGTTTTGTGGCAAAATTGCATTGTGGTAGGATCTGATCTATGTACTTTGGGATGGGCTCATATATGAAGTAGCAAAGCCAGTGCTTAAAAGTCTGCATCCTGTGTTGTGACTCTCGGGCAACAGAGGATGGAAGAGCTGTCATCCCTGGGTCGAGATCTCACTTGGGAAAGGGTCATGAGAGACTNGGCATTAGCTGGTGAGTTGGACTAGATGATCCTTGTGGGTCCCTTCCGACTCGTAGTATTCTGTGATTCTGTGATCCAGCCAGGGTCAAACTATGACAAGCAGAGATGAATAAAGCTGTAGCAGGTCCTAAAAACAGATCTGGCAACCATGGCTGCCAAGGCTTAACTGTCTTGGTTTAAATCATATCTCCAGGTACAGGCAATTAGCTCACCTCTGAAAACAGCCAAAGAAGGAAATTGCCACTTCCTGTATACTAGCTGAAGCTCTCACAAAGGCAGTGGGACATTCAGGTTCTCTACCTACTTTTTTTTCAATTTCAGAATTTGCCTAAACGTTCTGGGCCCCACTGAGTTCTATAAATTGGTATGTGGGTTCTTCTCTAGTGTTTTTCTGCTCTACAGGTTTTAATCTGCTCAGAAAAAAGAGGAGGACAGAAGGATGGAGGATTGTGTGTGTATGAAGGTAGTATGGCAAGCTCCCACACAATTTTTAATTTTTTTTTTAATCTCAAATTAGCTTTCAGATTTCAGCAACATTCAAGAATATAGAAAATAATTTAAAAAAAATTAGGACAGAATTGCAGATTTCTTCCCCTAAGACCTGCCTCATCCAAATGGTATTACAGGTTGCCTTTGCATTTCAGTTCACCCTGAGCAGTGCTGAGCTGGGCAATCAGTCCTGCAAAGACCTCCCCTATCTACTAAGTGTCCCGAAGTTGGAAGTAGCCTGAAAAGACTTGCTGTGAATAACAGTGTGACAAATTCCATAACTAGAATAGGTAGAACTCTGAAAAATGGGTCCTTTTTCAACACTTTTAGAGTGCATACTGGAAGCTTCCAGTTAAACCAAAGGTTGGAATAAAACCTATGGTTTCTCTGTGAACTGTTCAAATGAGCTGAAAATGCACAATTTACATTGGACAGATACCAGAATCCATATCAGAAACCAGAGTCACACTTCCAATACTTTTTATTAAGATGGTGGTAAGTCTTAACCTGAATTTATGGTACTAGCAAGCTTGTTTGTCATAAAATTAACGATTTTTTTTAACTCAAATTTGAGGGGCTAGATCAAGTCTAATTGTTACAGGCAACAAATGTGCAGTAGCTATAATACGTCTTGGCTTTTTCCTGAAAGAACAATTTAGCAGTTTCTTGGTACACATTGTAAGTAAAGGACCAAATGTGAAATATTTTGCATTCACTTTCTTTGTACTCAAAGCATTGAAAAATGAAGGCTTTTCATCTCATGGCTACTTTGTCCTCTTCACCTTTCTGGGGCATACATGACTGTTGTACTTGTCAGCTGGCTGTGAAGCACTACAGTAACATAAACCATGATGATTTAAAATCATAGAATCACACTGAATACTACGAGTTGGAAGGGACCCACAAGGATCATCTAGTCCAACTCACCATCTAACGCCCATACAAAGACCAAACCCACACCCCAGAGCTGTGGACATAAACCTAGTTCCCTCACAGGCTCACAGGCCCCTCTGAGCCAGAAGGGACCCACAGGACCATCCAGCCCAACACCCCCCCAGCTAGACCATGTCACTAAGCTCCTCATCCAGTCTTCTCTTAAACACCTCCAGGGATGGCAATTCCACCACCTCCCTGGGCAGTCCATTCACAGAATATTCTCAGTTGGAAGGGACCCACAAGGATCATCGAGTCCAACTCTTAAACAGCCCCACTTCCTCTCTGGCAGGAATCGAACCCGTGGCTCCTGCATGAGAGACAGGGACACTGACCACTATACTAAAGTGGATTTTCAATCCACTGAGAGATGACTCTCTCTGTGAAAAACCTCTTCCTTACATTCAGTCTAAACCTCCCCTGGCGTAGTTTGAGGCTATGTCCTCTTGTTCTGGTGTCGTC
>WEKX01020392.1:1157-21485 GCA_013390025.1 Pitta sordida
CCCCCCCCCCCCGTCATTACTGTATTTATTTTATTTAGTGTATCTACTGTTTTTACTTTATTTACCGCTACTTCATGGATTTTGCTTATTTCAGCACCTTCCTGGAACTGAACCCCCTGTGGTATCTGAGGGATCACTGTATTTTTAGAAGAAGGGAAATGGGGTACTTCCACTTGGAAATTTGGTATTTATTTTTGTTGACCTGAGGGAAACACTGTTTAGCCTTATTATGCACTGTACAAACCATTAATGCTCTTTGTACAATTCAGAGGACTCTTAAACTTTTACAGCAGCATTCATAACATTTAGGAAGCTAACCAGCAACAGTAATTCAATCACTTTGCATCTGTTTATATTTTGAGAACAAAGAATGCTTTCCTTTTATTTAAGTGGGGACAAAAAATCAGTGTGAGTTTTCCCTCCTTTAAGGGAAAAATAGTATTGAGTAAGTTTACAGAGGGTTGGCGGTTTTCCTTTGACATTTTCCTTTAATGAATTTCCATAGTTAGAATTTTCCTTTGATTTGATAGTGTACACAAGATTTTTATCCTGTTTTATGAAGTGTTTGTATAGTGTCCTTAATTAACAAATTTGTGTTTATATACCACTTCTGAAAGAAAATGTATTTACTTGGTATTTAGATTTATCAAGCTGTATTTAAAGAGCAAACACAAAATCCCCAAACAAAATAGCAAAACTGTATTGCATGCACTCTTTTCCCTTTATTAACTATTTTATATAATATTTGTATAATATTCTAATGATGATTGCTATTGGGATAGCCTTTGGTACCAACTCATAAAAATATGTCTGGAGAGCAATAATTTTCTTTCCAAATGCATGTAATTTTGATGAAATAGTAAGCAGCGTTCTGCAAAATTCAGAGGAGTGGATAAGCTGAAATGATTCATGGGGAATTTCATTTTTTTCTGGTTTTTTTGAAATTTATTAATACAAGTACAAGCATTATGATGCTCAAAATTAAGGTTGTCTTATTGGATTTTGTAGAATGACAAGAAAATTGGTTAATAGGCAAAACAAAAAAATGAGCCATGGGAATTTTCAGGAAAAAACTACAGCATGGCTGATATATTTGAAATATATTTAGTAATTTGGACAGAGAAAAACTGGATCTTATATGTAATTTGAAGGAAAGTATTGTTTTTTAAACAAGTATGACTGTAGGAAGAATGCAGTTGTAAGAGTTACAGTCAGAGAATGAACCAAAAATTGGGAAGATCTTTTTTCATTGAAAAGCTAGGTGAAGATTCATACTACTATATATAGCAAGCTTTCAAGAAACAATCTGAGATTTGGGTCTGGAGGATATAGATATATCTCTTGTTAGAGGCTTAGGGTTGATTGATCAACTCACATAGGAAAGAGGTAGAGAAGTGAGGGCAGACGAAATGCTGTGGAGAACAGAGAGGAAAGAAAAAATATCTCAATGACTATTGTAAAAGAGCTCAGAAAAGAAAGCAAAAGAAGTACCTACAAGATTTAATCAATAATGTTAAACAAAAACTTTAAAATTGAGGAGTTTCACATTAGAATCTTGCCTGTCCAGTGATCATTAAACTTTAGGTTAGGTGCAAGAAGTGGATGACATTTGAGACAGTAGAGACTATAAAAGGAGACATACTGGTTGAGACAAGTGGTCCAAGCGGAATTATCCCCCCTTGTGATGATAAAAAAATACAGATACATTTGGCCCAGTCTTAGCACAGAGGGTGAGCTCCTGAGCTCTCTCTGTTTATCTGTAACTCTGGTTTGGTGTCAGTTATGGCAGGAACCTGGGAGAAGTTCATTTGGAGGGCATCAAAGGAACCACCGAATGGACACTGAAGGCAACTTATGGTAGACAGACCAGTCTGACAAGAAAGAAAATTTTTAGTTTACACACAGCAATATACAGTCTTGCACTTTGCGTCCCCCATATTGCAGCTTCAGATCTTAGCAGCATGACTTTTTAGCAATGAAGGAGATCCCTTTTTGCAACTGCGCATGCATGTCTTGCTGCCGTGGAGGCAGCAGTGGTGGCACCTGCACCCCCCTGTGCCTGTGCACCCACACCCGTGGCGGCAGGGCTGCTTCCCCGGAGCCACTACCGTGCAGTTATGAAACTGTGTCCCTGGCCAAGCCGAAAAAGGGTTTTTCCCATCGTGGGGTGGCTGTGGGCGCCAAGAAGGGCCGACATAAACACTGATACACAGCAACACAGCGCAGAAACAGCACTGGGGCCGCATGAGGGTGCGGGACAAATTTGCATATTAATGAGCTGCCATTCAATGTAGAAGAAGGGCTTCGCGGGACCCGATTAAGACCGCGAGTCTGCAATATAGGAAACCCAAAAGTATTTGATTCATAGTATCATTTGTTGTTAAATATTACTTTAAATTGCTTTAATTTATGACATTAAATTACAAATTACTAATTACTTTATTGAAAATACTGCTTTAAAGTACTTATTGAATAGTGCATTACGTTACAGGTTGGACTTGATGATCTCTGTGGTCTTTTCCAACCTTATTAATTCTATGATTACCTTTTTAAAATACTTACAAAAAAGAAATCTCAGAGCCTTTTACTCTCTTGTCTTTAATTTCATTGGTAACTGATGAAATTGCTAAATTTAAATTTAGCAATTTAAATATTTGTTCCTGTTACTTAAACATGCTTTTGTATTTTTACCTTTGTATTGCAGAATAACAAAAAGAATAAGTTGCTTAGAGTCAGGAAAATAATACCACTGGCAGATCATACCACCTGAAAGTCCACACACTGTGCAAGTGAGTAATGTGTTACACTGGATGTCCTGCGGAAAGTTTTAATTTGTGTATGGTAAGTGGTGCGACTTGGTGTTATCACACACAGAATCACACACAGAATATTATGAGTTGGAAGGGACCCACAAGGATCATCTAGTCCAACTCACCACCTAACACCCGTACAGAGGCCAAGAGCACATCCCAGAGCGTATCACCACCTAGATCCCTCACAGTCTAGCAGGCCACTCTGAGCCGGAAGGGGTCCAGGGCCATCCAGCCCTACACCCCCCAGCTAGACCATGTCACTAAGCTCCTCGTCCAGTCTTCTCTTAAACACCTCCAGGGATGGCGACTCCACCACCTCCCTGGGCAGCCCATTCCAATATGCAATTACTCTCTCTGTGAAAAACCGCTTCCTAACGTTAAGATTGAACCTCCCCTGGCGTAGCTTGAGGCCGTGCCCTCTCGTTCTGGTGTCGTCAGCCTGGAAGAAGAGGTCTACACCCATCTGGCTGCAACCTCCCCGCAGGTAGTTGTAAACAGAAATGAGGTCACCTCTGAGCCTCCTCTTTTCCAGACTGAACAGTCCCAGTTCCTGTAGTCGCTCCTCATAGGGTCTGCCCTCCAGTCCATTCACCATCCTTGTTGCCCTTCTCTGGACCCTCTCAAGCAGCTCAACATCCCTCTTAAACTGGGGAGCCCAGAACTGCACACAGTANTTGTTGTTAAATATTACTTTAAATTGCTTTAATTTATGACATTAAATTACAAATTACTAATTACTTTATTGAAAATACTGCTTTAAAGTACTTATTGAATAGTGCATTAGGTTACAGGTTGGACTTGATGATCTCTGTGGTCTTTTCCAACCTTATTAATTCTATGATTACCTTTTTAAAATACTTACAAAAAAGAAATCTCAGAGCCTTTTACTCTCTTGTCTTTAATTTCATTGGTAACTGATGAAATTGCTAAATTTAAATTTAGCAATTTAAATATTTGTTCCTGTTACTTAAACATGCTTTTGTATTTTTACCTTTGTATTGCAGAATAACAAAAAGAATAAGTTGCTTAGAGTCAGGAAAATAATACCACTGGCAGATCATACCACCTGAAAGTCCACACACTGTGCAAGTGAGTAATGTGTAATGTAATTCAGTGTTACACTGGATGTGCTGCGGAAAGTTTTAATTTGTGTATGGTGAGTGGTGCGACTTGGTGTTATTTGCAAATCTAAAATTACATTGATGCTTTGCTAATATCTGTGCTTTCATACGTCCCGTAAGCGTAGCTGTACAGGATTAGGCAGAAATCTTGTAGCTTGGAATCCCTTCTCCAGCAATAGTTAAAAGCAGGAAATCTAAGGAAGTAAGTAAATTTAGGACAAGTAAAGAGCAGTACTTGTATGAATAACTCTCCTGACATCTGCAATAATTTGCATCTCAAAGAGGTTCAATGCACATTTCTGTTTATTTCTTTTGAGTAAGGGGATTCTCCTCTGTTAGGCTGTCTAATTTTGCTTTGAACCTATATGAGCTTCTAGCAGCTACCACTACCTGGCAGAAGGGAGTTGTGCAGTGTAATGATGTTATATGAACATTCTTTATATTCCCTTCTTTGATCGTTTTGATGTTCATTAACTCTAGTAGCTGCTCCTTAAGTCCTTTGTTGCAAGAAGCAATAAGCTTCTGCTCCTTAACAAATCTCCCCATGCTTCTTATGATTTTTTAGAGCCCTCCTGTAGCAGTGCCCCTCAGATGATTATTTTTTTCCCCTTCTCCCTTTCCTTCCTCCCCCTTTTTATGCAGGAGAGTCCCAGCATGCTCAGTGATAGCTGTTACATGCTTTTGGTAACCCTTGCTGTCTTTCTCTGACATTCTTCCAGATCTGTGTCTCAGTAATATCTAAAAATAATGGGAAATAAAATGGTCCAACATTTTTCCTTCTGCAGAGGAGAATTATGTCTAATGTTTTAGGTCATGTGGTATTGCTATTGGTAAGTTGTGCCTAGGAAATTTTCTGACATCTGTCTCTACGGTACCAGCTTGTTTCAGCACCACCCTTAGATGGCTGTGTTTAATTTTCAGGGTTGAGAATATCATGAAAAGACTTTCATAGATCTGCTGCTGCAAAAACAGTGGGAAGGACTGCTTTGGAAATTAGTGGTCTTCCCATGTGTTGGAATAGGACATGCTGCAGATGCTGTTGGTGATGTGATAAGGGAACATTTATACAAAATTCACTTGGTTTCTAGCCCGGAATATAACTAGGCAAAAAAGAAACAGTGTTATTAGGGGTCTGGAGAAATGTTTACAGAACACAGTGGGGGTTTTTTGCTTTGTTTTGTTTTTCAGATACTTAACTATGTTTTTTCACTATCTTTCTGTTGTAAAAGCACTGCATATAGCATAGAACTACACTGTTGAAATTATACTGTAACAAATAAATGGGGTAAAATAAATCACACTACTATTTATACTCAAATTGTCATTTATTGTTTTCTCTAATTAAATTGGTCTCATAACTATAACTGATTTTTCATCATGTCCTAAGAAAAGAGTGGTGTTACTAAGAAACAAAGGAACCCTTGTTGCTTTGTCCAGTAATTTAACACATTTAACTATTTGGGTTCTAGACTATCTTGGTAGGAATTTTCATTCTTCAGAATTTTTTTTTAAGTAACCTTCAGTGACTAGTTATTTTGGCAACATATCTAGTCAAAATAGAAAGTATTCCTTTGGAAAATAAGTAACACTTCCTGGATTTGTAGTGGGATGGGGAATGCCTTACATAGTAACATAATAAATATGCTGGGTTTATTAAACATTTTTTTTGTTCCATTGTAGTAAATCTTTGCATATACCTGGATCTGTATTCTAAAAGGAAATGATCTGTCTGCTGCATACAAAATTACCAGAAGTTATAATACTATTTAGCAATTGCTATAATCTTTGACTTTCCCACATTTTTTATTGTCAGCGCTGATTCATTGATCCACTGGGTTATTTTGTCTTGTGACCACACAGTACCAAGCACAAGCATTTGCAACAATCCTTGTATGCAAGTTTTGAGGGCACTCCAAAATTAACAAATTTCATTTTGTTTGGCATTCTCAGAATATTCTAGTGGTAGAAAGCAGCACACTACACAATTACGGAACTTATATTGCTTTGTCCCTGATTTATCTTTTTTTTTTTGCTGTGAATTTTTAAATTGTGTTTTAACCCCTCTGAACCAGTATACCTAATGTCGAAGTAGTCAGCATTTAATCTCTTATTCTCAGGTTACTTTTTGTTCCTTAAAAAACCCAAAACAACACATGACAGCATGAAAGAAAGAGTTTCATTTATTTCTCAGGTAGAACTAGGGACTAGGAGCAAAACCTTCTCATTTTTAAATAACTTTTGTACTTGCACACTGCTTAGAAATGTAAAATTCTTTGACAATATTTCCTGTGAGGACTGCAAAATAAGCAAACGAAAAATTTCGAAAGGATTTAGCTTTTATTAAAACTATGCTTAACTACTTTATTTGACTGAATGTATAGTTCAAGTTTTCCATGTTTTTTGTGTTCTTAAAGGGTATGAAAGCATGAATAGGTAAACAGGCGTATGAAAGGACATCAGCTAAAATAGTAACAGTGTAAGGCAGGTATCTGACTTGCCCAGGTCAGTTGCAAAATTCCTGTGGATTTCAAAAAGGAGCAAGGTATCACTATTTCCATACATCTATCAGGATGCCTCCTCCTAAAGGCAGCCAAACCTAGTCCAACTTGACTCTGCCATCCAACTTGACTTCCCTGTCTAACTTCAGAGACTTTATACTATGAAGTCATCAGAGATGTAGAAGTGTGTAAGAGGCCAATCTATCCCAGATGTGCATTTATTTCAAATGGGCTGAGACAACTTTTGCAGTGGCACAAGTGTCTCTGCTGACTGCAGAACCAGTGTAGGTGACTGGTTTGGACCAGATATCCAATTTATTTTTGCACAGGTAATGTTCGATTAGATATTCAAACTCACTGTTCCAGAGTAATTTCAGTAGAAAATAATTTTAAATATAAAATTTTAAGCTAAACCTCTCTCCACAGGCTGTGGTATCTCCAGTATTATTGAAATTAAATAGTACATATACATTTATTGAATTTGTGACTATATATATACATACACACAAATAATATATATGTGTGTGTGTGTGTATATACATACATATATACATATAAACCCCTCATCTAAAAGTTGGGATTGACAAAAATGTATCCATAAACCATAATTTTATAATTTTGTATGGAATGGGTGGAGTGAATGTGAATACCCTGCAGCTGAGCATGTGATTAAAGTTCAGATGACTTCACTAGAGATTTCCTTCAGTATAAATTCAAGGTCTAAACCTAAATTCTTTGCATCTCTATTCACTGTCCTTTTTAAAATGTGAAAATTGAACAATGAATGCGTATGTCCTTATGGGGGTAAAATGTGACCAAAAGAATCAGCAGTTTTAAAATTATTGACATTGATGGAAGTGCAAAGGTAGAGATTCATTGTAAGCTTGAGTGAGCAGGTTGGACAGTGGAAATATCATATCACGTTTGAGGGTGCCCTCAGTAATGGTGTGCTTTATATCTATATACTGGTTTAGGCTGTCTAAAGTTCAGGAATTTCCTTCAAAAGCTAAAACTCTTATTTTTAAGGTAACTACCTTCCATGTAGTTTAATCTAGTAGATTTGATCTGTACTGTTAGAATGCAGCCTAACCTGTTAGGATTACAGTTTTAGTTTTTCAAGGCCTATCAGAAATATTTTGACAGCAAAGAGCTTCAATGGATTTAAAAAAGATAAAGATCTGATTAAAAATCCATTTTTACAGAATAAGGCTCTGTGAAATAGTTTCCCTTTTAAAATGGAAACAGCATAAAAATGTACTACTTGGTGAACAGTGAACCTCTGTCCTTCCAGAAATATTTGTTTTAATTGGCTTATAGATCCAGATATACAAATTAACTGCTTCAAGTCCAGGTTGCTTCCCTCATGACATAGTGGTTACATACCCTACATTGAACATTGGAAATTTAAATGGTTCCTGGAGGGGCTAAAATACATACCAATGCAGCCACCAGATTAATTAAAATATGCCTTCAACTACTCATGAACACTGTTAGATTAGACTTAGACAGATTGGACAAATTATTATTGTCATTGCGGAGAAAAACCACTATCATGACAATGAACTTTCTCCCTTGTCTTATCTTCATTTGTAAACATCATACCAATAGAAATCCTCAAGCTAAACTTCACTGCAATAAATAACTTCTCAGTAAAATGTTATGGGATTGCAAAAGCACATTAAAAAAATCACAAAGATAGGAGGAATAAATTTCCCAAATCTTGTCAAAATTTATCATATCATGCACATTACAATAGTTACTACAAAGGCACCTCAAAATTACAAGAAGGCTTATCAGTGGCCTTGTTTAAAAATTAAACAGGTAGACATATTGCTTCCTTATCAAAGAAAAAATTGAAGACCCAGAGTTTTCAGCTGATTGTGACTCTTTTCACTGTTTTTGGTCCAGGGCAGATCTAGTTGCTGTTTTGCTTCATTTTTTTTCAGACTTTGAAGCTATACTAGAATGGAAAGCTTTCACGATTCCTCTGGTTTTCAGGTACCGATAAAGTGAAACAGGGCATGATCGTGAAAATTTATTCACTGTCTTTGACAGCAAACAGGTGCAATGACCCTTTAACTGTAATAGTTCCATGAATATGAGGACATTCAAAAGAATGTGGGGAACCTCCCCTTTGTCACAGCAATTTTTGATCATAGGGATTTATGGGCAACAAGAGCTGTCCTGCTACTATGAATACATGGGATTAAGACTAGAAATACTATCTACAAAATTACTGTAGAAATGTGAACAACCATATTTTATAGGTATACACATATATAAATATATATATATATATACACACATACATATCTCCATAGGAGGCAAAAGATAGTTTTAAGAAACTTTATCTTTTCCTTGGAGCTATTCAGTACTCTACTGTAAATTTAGTGTCCTAACAAAGAAATCTCTATGTGGCTGGAGGCCAGAGGTAGTTGCTTGCTCTCCTTTAGTCATTAGTTGTAGTCAAGGTGCCTTTCAGGAAGAAGGGATGACAGATGGGTAACTTCTTCATTGCCAGATCCACTGTCATGGGATGCACTTGTCAGGGGACAGCAGGTGACAGAGTGCAGGGGGATACAGGTGGAGCTTTTCCAGCACTGTAGTAAGATGGATGCACCCATTGTCACTGTTCCCCCGCTTTTCCTTTGCCATCAGTGTGACAATGCTGTAAGTGATTACCTGACATAAGACTTGTTTTGAAATTTTTCTCTTTCTTGAAGCTGTCCTTTGAGCTTTTCAACAGTATATGGTTGTCTACTGCATCAATACATTGGTCTTTCTTGCTCAAGATCTTGTAGAGGCAGAAAACGTGATATACTTGTAACAAAATCAGATAACATTTAGGTTTGGTAGCTATGTTAATATCTGTGTATGGCAATAGTCTGTTACACAGTAACAGGTCATAGCAGGTCCGGAAGTGAAAATTGTCAACATAGGTTAACATCAATTTACTATAGAAACACACTTTGTGTGCTAAATCTCTTTCTTTTGCATATATGTTTCCCTCTGAAACCTTGGCAGGCCTTACTGGCAGTTAAAAGCACTTATGAAAATGTATTTGACTTTTAAGATTTATCATATTTCTACTTTTTTAAATGTGATGCTTACTTTTAAGTTTAGCTGGAAAAAAATACTCTTAGCTCACTAGTTTATTGGCACCCAGGTTTTTTATGGGGAAAGGTGACCATTTAACCCATACTGAGATTTGTTTACAAGCTTATACTCAGTAAATTAATTTTTAAATGTATAAGGAATTTTGTATATTCCCATTCCTGAGATATGCTCCAGCAAATTCACAGATGAGATGATGTGGATTTAGCTTTAAAGGTTTAGTTTCTAGCTTAAATCAGATAAACAATACAAGATCCTGCACCAAAGTAGAAGACAGAATTTTAATGGGTGTGGACAGAAGAATTTGTGGACTCTCATATTTTGAATATATATTTCTGATTTTATGAAAATGTTCACATGCTAAAACTGCACAAGGTTTTCCAACTTCCCTCAAAGGATATGGAGAGAAAAATATCTTTAAGAAACAGAAAACTGCTATCACAAAACCCAGTACAATCAATGTGAGAAACTGGATGATGTAATGTTTAGCTGAAATTTTACCACAAAGGTAATAATGCTATGACAATAGTATTTTATTCAAAAATAACTGCAATCAAAGAACTGTTAAGTTTTTCCATTGTATTTACTCACAAGCATGATAGTTAATGGAATTTTCAGAGGAAGACAAAGTCCATAATTTTGTGCTTAATGAAATTCCCAATATTGCTAAGGATACTTTTTTTTTATATTATTCCAAGGAGCTGCATGAACTCTGGCCATGGATAGCTTTGATTTATGATGGCAGTCATATTTATAGTGCTTGTTAGTCATTCAGAATTGTTTGTTTGGGAGAACTGTTAATGTCAAACTAGTATAATTTTATTGTTGTAATTATTTCTTTCATTACAGCTGTGCCTGCAAGCATATCTATAGTTAGTTATATTAGCATCCTGTTCTAAACCCCACATTTCAAGGATTTATAAATTAACATAAAAAACTTGCTCCAAGCTAAATCTTGATATATAAAGTGTAATGCATATATAGAAATTGAGAAAGTTTCAGAAAATTGAATTCAGATATTTTTTCTTTGGGTTTCTGAAAGGTGAGCATAAACTCTGAAAGAAAGGTGCCAAGAAAAGTACTCTTGTACATATGTAGCTGAGAAAATTGTTTTCTAATTCAAAATGAGGGGATATTATCTTAATGTAAACTCTTAACTCAGCCCTTTGTAGTATTTGTTTTCACTGATGTGTTGAGGCAGATAATGTTGTATTACATACACATTTGATGTCATTCAGAAAGGATCATGGCAGGCTCAGGGTTGTGGAATTTAAGCTTCATCCTTGTACTGCCACCTAAAGACTGAATCTGAAGGCATGAAAATATCTTGGCATTCCGAAGGCTCAGTGTCTGGACAGAGCTGTTAGTGCCAGCTGTGGAGATAAAGGTGTGTGAATAAAGAACAGTACAAAAACTGTAATGTGATGCTCCATTTGGCAGAAATAATACATATTCTTGAGCTTTGTATGATGAAGAAATGAGAAAATACTTAATTCTGTCAAGTGTTGAAACTTTTTATAGTTAATTCCTGTAAATGAAGCATGTTACGTCCCTCAGGGGGCATTAGTTCAGGAAACGCAGTGAATGAACTCACATTTTTCATTTATATGTGCAATTTTGGGAAATTTTTGGAATCAGATTCACAGCTGATAGTATATTTTGCATAAATTAGCCATTAATGAGTCATGTACATTTTAGTAGAAGGAAGTCAGTAAGCTGGGGATCATTTTGCAAAATGAAGGACAACTCTGTGTACTTTCCAGATGGAAAATACTCTTTTCATGGATGCAAGGGGGGGCGAGTTCCTATATCGATAATTTCTCAGTCTTTTCCAGAGTGACTGTGCTAAACTTAGTATAAGAACAGGTTTACTGGTTTTTAATTTGCTATCCCTCCTGGTTATCTCTTGTATAAGAGACAAGCTGCCTTCTATGCATCTTCAGTGAAAAGTTGCCAGTGATGGAAGTTCTGCAGGTCACATTTCACTCTGGCTTTATCTCTTCCTGTTATGTAGGTGCAGAATCTTACTGTTGCTCATAGTCTGATATTTTGTCCTTAACATCACTCAAAAAGGGAGATAACACAGAGGCATGCATGAACTATAAATATGGTCAGTACAGTCTAGTCACTCCCGATTTCGCTTCTGGTATGATACAACTCTTCCAATATCTCTTTGGTTCATACGAGGCTTATACATTTTACTGTGAGCAGCCTTTTTTGTTTGTAGGATTAGGTCACAGTTTCCATGTCTGCCTTGTGTTATTCCCTTGTTTCTTTCAGCTGTGATATAGTGTTGAAGTGTTTTAAAAAGTAAGATTTTTGCCTGCTCTGGGAAAATTGAGTAACATTTCTCCTTATTGTGATGCTTCGAAAGGCACACAGGGCAACTGCTGATTTTGTTTAAAAGGGTGACTCGTGTGGGTGACTCAGGGTAAATGTGTCCTTGTGCTGTCTTCCTCTCCAACACTGAATTTGTAAAGACCAGTGCTAGGAGAGGCTAGCTAACATATCCTGATGTTAGGATGAACTTGGTCTTTATTAGTATCTTTCTGGAGACAAATAGTTGTAGCCAGATGTTTTAGGGTTTGCTAAGCACAAAAAAACATACTGGGTATGTGGTTGGGGAAAAAACTGTCTTATAACAGTTTTTGACTGTCACATGGAGACTTCTGCCCTCTTCTGTCAGAGTTGAGGGTGGACCAGAAGCCCTAGTATACCTGCTGTAACTCCAGTCAATGTCTCTAATATGCGTAGCGGTTTGGTTAAAGGGTTGCTTTGTTTGCCCTATAAAAAGGCAATAGCAACTCCTGAGAACAAAGATACACACCATGTTGAGAAAGTTTCTTTTCTTTTTTGTTTTTGTCTATTCTGCCTGCTGTTTGGAATGTGTAAAATGACTCTGACAAGCTTGATATGTGCCAAAACCCAGCATGCCCAATGGTGGGAATATTATCATCACCCAGATATAATAAAAATCTTCTAGAAAAGTGCCTCTAATGATGGGTTGCTCTCCTGTCACTGGCAGAGTCTTCTATTTGTTTTAGCAACACTCGCTAGCACCACTGAAGCTAAAGGCCTGTCAGCATTTTCTTTGGAAATTCATTCCAGGACTTTATAACTCAGCAGGAAAATTAACTTTGAACTCAAGAGCCACGCAGAAGACTTTTATAGACCATCGTTTTTATTTTCTTGCACTTTTGCATTGAGCAAAATTAAGCAATTTAGTCAATAATAACTAGATGGGGAAACTCAGATTCTGTTAGATACTAAGAATTTCATTCAGGAAAATATGTGGTATGTTTTTGATACATTATCATCTGAAAACTAAGACTGATTATAATCACTTGTAGAATCTGAGCTAAGTGCTGCTGTGTCTAACACAATGGAATACTATTCCTTATGAGTACTAAAAATGTGCTATAAGGCACAAATGTGTAGCACTTAGCTGCTTTCCCACCTCAAAAGCATGACTATGAGTTTTGCAGTTATAATCATGATTTTGAACATTATCATTACTATTCATAAGTAGTAATTACATTTTATTTCAGATCCTGACTGACTCCTTTGTTCTCAGAAGTCAAACATGCTAGCTCAAGTGACTTAGGTTTATGTTTTATTTCCCTTATATTCACTTGGAGGTAAACAGATATTTATTTTTGAAAATATCAATATAATATATGACATGACTACTATACCTATATAAAATTAAAAAATAATATTCGGATACCTTTTATTATTAAAACCAATTTAAATTGATACAAATTTCTAGATTCCTAAGGAGAAGAATATTATATATGAATCTGGTTTAACAGGTTCAGAGTTTCACAGGTTATTCTGAGTGGGAAGGTACCCACAGGATCATCTAGTCCAACTCCCAAGCGAACACCCACCCAGGGATCAGGCCCACAAGTGTGGAACCGTGGGCAACACGCTCCATCCATCCGAACCTCCCACCATCTAGACCATGTCACTGAGCTCCTCATCGAGTCTTCTCTTAAGCACCTCCAGGGATGGCGACTCCACCACCTCCCAGGGAAGACCATTCCAATCAGAGATCACTCTCTCTGGGAAAAAGCTCTTCCTAACATCCAGTCTAAACCTTCCCTGGCGTAGCTTAAGGCCATGTCCTCTTGTTCTAGTGTCATCAGCCTGAGAGAAGAGATTCACACCCACCTAACTGCAACCTCCCCTCAGGTAGTTGTAAACAGCAATGAGGTCACCTCTGAGCCTCCTCTTCTCCAGGCTGAAAAACCCGAACTCCCACAGTCGCTCCCCATAGGGCTTGTCCTCTAGTCCTTTCACCATCCTTGTCACCCTTCTCTGGACCCTCTCAAGAAGCTCAACATCCTTCTGAAACTGGGGAGACCAGAACTGGACACAGTACTCAAGATGTGGTCTAACCAGTGCCAAGTACAGGGGAAGGNCAACCAGGCAAGTCACCAGATCATAAAAGGAGATTAAGTTGGTCAGGCAGGACCTGCCTCTTTGAAATCCATGCTGACTCGTTCTAATGTCATGGTCATTTTGCATAATGACCATGTAATAGCACACAGAACTATCCTTTCCTACCCTTCTTGTGGATTGGTGTCACATTAGCTATTTCCCAGTTTTGTGGTACATCACCAGCAAGCCAGGACAGTTGGTAAATTATGGAGAGTGGCTTAGCAAGTTCATCTGCTAGTTCTTTCATCACCCTCGGATGGATCCCATCTGGTCCCATGGACTTATGAGGATCCAAGCCACTCAGCAATCTCTAACTACTTCCTCCTGTATTACAGGGAGGTTATATTACACCCTGTCCCAGTTTGGGTTTTTTTTCCTCTGGCAGCGAGGGGGCTAATAGCATCTGCCTCGCCCTGCCTTGCTCCTACAGAAAACAAGGTTATACAGATAAAGATGTCTCTGTGAATACCATATTTGAGAAAGGGAAAAAAATACTTAGTAACAGAAAGTAAATGGCTGGGTCAGGACATGTGTAAGAAGCTGAAAGCTATGAAGGCCACCCCAGGCCTACTAGAGAAGGGGTAGGAATGTTCTTCCAGGCATCTCACTGTTGCTCATAGAATGGACCATGGTGCAAACCTATGGAATGAGAGAGAAACCAGTGGTGCAGAACCCACCTGTGACCGCGACTAAAGACGGAGAATCATGCTGCAGATGTTTTGGGAGCCCAGAAACATGGAGCTGGAGCTGAGCTCGGCTAATATCCTTTGGACATACGTTTTGTGACAGAATTGCATTGTGGTAGGATCTGAACTATGTACTTTGGGATGGGCTCATAATGAAGCAGCAAAGTAGCACTTAAAAAGTTGCATCTTGTGCTATGACTCTTGGACAACAGAGAATGGAAGAACTGTCATCCTTGGGTTGAGGTCTCACTTGGGAAAGGGTCATGAAAGACGTTTCCTCTCATGAGAGACAGAGAGAGAGAGAGAGAGAGAGAACTTTATGGAAGGGCAGAGAGATGATTCCTACCTTGAATCTCATCAGAAATACCAACAAGTCTGTTTTCACCCCTATCCCTGATCCCCCTTTGTCTCCTGGTCGAAAAAGGGAATATGATATCTGTTGTAAGAGAAGGAGGGGCATGGAGTTTGGGCTGCGAGCATGCATGGTCACAGCAGCCAGTCAGAAACTGCTCCCTTTGCTTGCCTGTGCCAAGACAGACTACGGGAATGAGCAGAGAATTGTCCGCAGCGCTTCAGAGTTCCGGGGGGTGGAGCAATGGGCATGGCCTTCATGCATATTAACAACCTGCACTTCTTTGCGAGTTTAGTGTTTCACGATGGCCTTGGGTTGTCCCTTTCCTGGCGAAGGACGGGGTATAACTGTACATGTATCTTATTTATGAAGAAGTCTTTACAGCCTCAGTTAAATTGTTGCCTCCACTGAGGCGTGGTGACCTGGTTCAGGAACGGCACGGCGGCCAACCCCAGGCCGCTCGGGCCATAAGCTCACGGACACCAATGTGGTGGATGGCAAATGGCGTTTATTAGCGGGTTGCACGGGGTTATATAACTTGGGTTTACTGCATCACTTCCTTCTGCTTGTGTCATAAACCAGGTGGGAAGTAACTTTAACTGTTAAGGGGCGGGATTCTGTCTGCCCGTACAACGCGAAAACTTCTGATCGCTTATCCCTAATCACCCACATTTCCCCCCCCCCCATGAATATCGAAAAAACGTACAAAGCATAAACGTCATAAAAAATGCAAAGGCTATCAAAGCCGACATAAGAAGCTGTAAAAAGTGATATAACAAGCCAGTAACAAATGCTCTTTAAAGCAGCTGTTGGCGGTCAGCAAGTAAAATGTTAACTTTTTCTAAATGGCTCTTAACAAACGACACTATTTAAAATGCAAGGCCCAAAAATCAACGTCAGAGTACCATGGTAAAAGGACCTATTAAAGTGGAAACAAGGGTGGTCAGCCATGGAGACCGGTTGAACCATGACTTGAGCCATCCTTGTTGGGCTTCTCTTTCTCTTTTTCTCTGGGCTGGCCTTTCTCTTAGTTTGGTCATTGAGTCTCGTATGACTCCGGTATGGTCCGTATAAAAGCAGCATTCTTCTTTCAAGGCAGCACACAGGCCTCCTTGTTGCATAAACAAAAGGTCCAGTCCTCGCCTGTTCTGCAGGATGACTTCCAAAAGCGAGGAGACAGATTTCTCCAGAAAGGAGATGGATTTCTCAATTCTTTGTAAGTCCTCATCAATGGTTACCTGGACCTGAGAAAGTCCCTGGCATTGGGTCACGAGGGTTGAAACACCTGTGGCGGTGCCAGTAGCTCCTAGGCCGAGGAGCATTGCAATGGTTATGCCAGTTATTACTTCCCTTCTGTGAAGCTGGTTGGGTTCTTCCAAAAGGTGATACACTTCTTCTTCTTGGTGATACAGGACTCTAGGAAAAATTAAAACTTGGACACAGAAGTCTGCAGAGTTATTGAATTTATCAAAGTGCACACAGGGGCTTACTCTGGATTGCTGGCAGACCCACATTCCTGATACGGATGGGATCACCCACTTATTGGTCATTCTGTTAGGCTCGATAAATTCAGTGCAGATATCGCACTCCTGTCTTGCTAAGGTTGCATTGCCAAAGCACTTGCCTTGGCCTGTGATCTGACTCAGAGTAATTCCTCTCTGGGGGGTGTCCCACCTGCACTGGTGTGGGTTAACTGCTGTTGAATGGTTGAAAGAAACATTAAGGGCAATGCCCTCATAAAAAGGGGGTTTCGCATCACAGCACAACCAGCATGACCTTGTAAGTTTCGGGTTTGATTGGTTCAACGACAAAAAGGTAGCATTTAACACACTAAAAAATGGGTTGTAAGGAGCTGATTTAGGTGCTAAAAGGCCGGATGGGGTAGAGGTGGGATTTAGTATTTGTGTATCACGTGTAAAAATGGTGCTAGTTGTGGTCTCTTTCTTGGATCCACTTACTGTAAGAAACAGATTGGGTCTGATTGATTGGGATGTTGATGGTAGAAGCCTGATAATTTGTATGTTCACCCAGATGTCGTGAAAGGTGCGAACAAACACCGACCACACTTTACCTGTGGCCCAACTCTTATGGGTCGGCTGCAAA
Organism: Pitta sordida; assembly: GCA_013390025.1. Classification (NCBI taxonomy): domain Eukaryota; kingdom Metazoa; phylum Chordata; class Aves; order Passeriformes; family Pittidae; genus Pitta; species Pitta sordida. The sequence continues at coordinate 18,288 of WEKX01020392.1, forward strand.
ATTATGGAGGGTAGGAAGGCCCTCCAGAGGGACCTTGACAGACTGGAGAGATGGGCATGCTCCAACAGTATGAGATTTAACAAAACTAAGTGCCGGGTTCTTCACCTCGGCCATAACAACCCCATGCACCGCTACCGGCTGGGGGAGGAATGGCTCGAGACTAGTGAAGTGGAGAGAGACTTAGGTGTACTGATTGATAGGAAACTCAATATGAGCCAGCAGTGTGCCCAGGTGGCTAAGAAGGCCAATNTCGGCTGCAAAATTATCATTACATAGTTCTTACAAGAGTGTTTCCTCCCATCTTGGGGCATGTATATTTGTTTGTCATCTCCAAATTTAGGTTCACGACAGCCATAGGGTGCATACGTAACTTACAGGAACTTATCAGGTTGCTGCGGTTGCCATCTATCACTTGTCACGATAGTTTCACACCCCCAATATCCATAGTATCTGTACCCTGAATAATTACAGTAATTTTTACCTGGGTTGGAGGCAGGGCACCAATAGGTCTGGTACAGTGATGTATCCTTAAAATTGGGGAATCCTAGTTGAGGTAAATATGTCTCTTAGCTTAAACTCAAAAGATGGGCTGTTCGGCGTGACGGTTTCTTTGATTACCTTATTGCTTGAAAGATGGCGTAGGACCCACCTGAATGGCTGGTGATGGTAGTACCTTGCATCAGCTTGCCCTCTGCCAACAAAACCTAAAAACACAAAGGCACCGTTGTTGTCTGGATTTCACTGGTGTGGGGCCTTTGGGCGCTGTCGGGCTGCTGAATGATTTGTCATTTTCTTCTGGTACTGGGGTGTATGAATTGTGGGGATGTCCAAGGATCCAGTCCTGCAAATAAAACCTAAGCAAATCGTCCCCTCCAAAAATGCTGTCAATGAGAGCGGAAAGCATAGCCGAATTAATCCCTCTGTCCACGATTGCTTTAATGATTCTTGTATATCCTTAGGATTTATTGGTAAGTCCTCTGGTTTCCGCCTTGCCCTCCCACTTGGACCGTGAATGCTAGCGTGGCTGATGGGGCCCAGTCAGGGCACTCTATTTTTATTTTTCTCCAGTCCGTAAGTGGAGTTTGTTCCTTTTCTAACTTCCCTTTGACCCAAGCAGGAGTGTTGTGGTTACTGATTTTATATACCCTCATTTCCTCTTTGTCGGTGCTGGAGTCGGAGTCGGCTACGGACCACTTCTCAAGCTATTCATCCCAGCTGGAGTCTGACTCAGAGCCGGAAGTCTACTGACTGGATATTTATGGACTCCAGAACCTTTTTGTTGGGCTCCGATCCCGCACCTTTCCTTTAGGGTTGGGCCACTCTTATCTTCTTAAGCTCGCTCCGCCTCCTGCTAGGGGAGGCTCTAGCCTTATAAGGATATGTTTCCAGGCAAGTGCTCTGATCTGCCTTAGATCCCTCTCCTGGATTCTCCACCCTTTCCTGTTCACACACATCTGTGTTATCTAATGGACCTTCTTTGTTCCCGCCGGCCGCATCAGTGTCCCTCCCATCCCTTTGGGGTTCGGCGCCATTTTGTGGTGCGTAAGGCGGGGGTCTCTCCCAGGTCCTTTCAGACTGTGATTTAATGGTGGTGCTCCTGGCCTCCTCTGCTAGCCTGTCCCATAATAACTGTGCCCGCTCTTTTCCCTCTGTATGTGGGCCTGGGCTCGGGGGCTTTGGAGAGGGTCCTTGCTCCTGTGAATCTTTTGCTCGGCAAGACTGCTCTCATTAATAGTCTGCGTGGCCGCCCCAACTCCCAACTGGGGTACGGCCAGCAAACAGTTTTGTGCGGCTTTCCAGGTCTCTTGCTCTTGCAGAGCCTTTTGCAAAGCCTGTACAACTTTTCCCCATGATTTAAGATTCTTCCCCAAACCTGAGGACATAATTTCCTCGACCAGAGCCTTAGTACATTTATCCAATATTTCTGGGTGGCGTGAATCCACCGGTCGGTCAATGACCCCAATTTGCATAAGCCTCGACACAGTGAGAGTAAAATCTTTTGATTTACAATCAATACCCCATTGCTTATGAATCCAAGATACAACCTTTACGAGAGCTTCCATCCTCCTCGCTGGTCCAGGAGCGTCCTCCCCCCCAAGCTGGTCCAGCCGCTTCAGCTGCTGTTCACCCGCCCAGGTGAATTCCTGATTCCTGAAATCCCATCCAAGGTCTCGACTCCCCGGTCCCAGGTCTCGGACGATTTAACCCCGATTTCCCATCCAGGATCACGATTCCTTCGTCACGATTCCTGGGTTTCGGCACCAGTTGTTGCCTCTACTTAGGTGTGGCGACCTGGTTCAGGAAAGGCACAGTGGCCAACCCCAGGCTGCTCGGCCCATAAGCTCACAGGCACCAATGTGATGGATGGCAAATGGCGTTTATTAGCGGGTTGCACGGGGTTATATAACTTGGGTTTACTGCATCACTTCCTTCTGCTTGTGTCATAAACCAGGTGGGAAGTAACTTTAAGTGTTAAGGGGCAGGGTTCTCTTTGCCCATACAATGCGAAAACTTCCGATCGCCTATCCCTAATCACCCACAGTTAGATTTGTTTAAAAACCAAAGATTTGTATTGATTTTTCTACCAAAACTTCTTATGAATGTGTAGAATTCGGTATTATCGTTAAAAATCTGTGGCATGCTTACATGATTTATATGATGGCTGGAATGAAAACAGACATATCAAAATCTGTCTAGAAGGTGTGAAGACCAAATGCGTTTAATGATGATGTTGGCATTGATAAAAGCAATTCCCAATGCCAGAGTTTAAAAGCTTTAATTGTTTTACAGTTATACCTCCTTCATCGCAAGGAAAGGGACAGACCAATGCCATCGCGAAAGCCTAACCTCGCAAAGAACTGCAGGTCGTTAATATGCATGCAGGCCACGCCCATTGCCCCACTCCTCAGAACTCCGCAGGGCTCCAGGGCACTTTTTTGTTTCTCCCCTCGGACTCTCTGAGCACAGGGAAGAAAAGGGAACCATTTTTGAGCCCCCTCTGACTCGGGAGACCCCCCCCTAACTCCGAGAATCCATGGGTCCACTGTGACCAAACCCTGTGCCGCTGCTCCCGCCCTCTCCCCAGCCCCAGTGCATGTGCCCGCCACGCGCAGTCCGCCCCATCCCGCGCTGCCCACCCCGTCCCACGCCGCCTGTCCCACGCCACGCCACTTGTCCCGTCCTGCGCCGCCCGCCCCA
>WEKX01020394.1:0-12271 GCA_013390025.1 Pitta sordida
TTTGGACATTGCTGAAAGAGAAAAGTGCCCAAAGCTGTACCTCCATACTGACTCATGGATGGCACCCAATGCTTTATGGGGATAGCTGGAAAANTAGTGATAAAGAAGTGACACGTGCTGGAGAGGTTCCACCATATAACCAATTGCCAGTCGAAGAAACACGCTATGGTCTCTTTACTGATGGTTCCTGTTGTATAGTGGGAATAAAACAAAAGTGGAAAGCAGCTGTATGAAATCCTATAGGACGGGTTGTAGAGGCTACTGAAGCAGAAGGAGGATCAAGCTGGTTTGCTGACCTCAAAGCCATTCAATTGGCTTTGGACATTGCTGAAAGAGAAAAGTGCCCAAAGCTGTACCTCCATACTGACTCATGGATGGCACCCAATGCTTTATGGGGATAGCTGGAAAAATGGGAAAAGGCCAACTGGCAGTGTAGGGAAAAACTGATGGGCTGCTGATGAATGGAGGGATATTGCTGCCTGAGTAAAAAACCTGTCTGTGAGAGTCCGTTATATAGATGCCCATATTCCCAAGAATCGAGCTAATGAGGAGCACCAAAACAATGAACAGGTGGATCAGGCTGCAATGATAGAGGTGTCCAAAATAGACTTAGACTGGGAACACAAGGGAGAGTTGTCTCTAGTACAATGGGCCCATGATCCTTCAGGTCACCAGGGCACTTATAAGTGGACACAAGATCGAGGGGTGGATTTAACTATGGACAGTATTTCCCAAGTTATCCATGACTGTGAAACCTGTGCTGCCATCAAATAGGCCAAGCAAATGAAACCCCTAAGGTATGGTGGATGGTGGTCCAAATACAAGTACGGGGAGGCCTGGCAGGTTGATTACATCATACTGCTACAAACTCGTCAAGACAAGCGTTATGTGCTCACAATTGTAGAAGCCATCACAGGATGGTTAAAGACCTACCCTTTGCTTCATGCCACGGCCTGTAACACCATCATGGACCTCGAAAAACAAGTCCTGTGGAGGCATTGAATCCGATAATGGGACTCATTTCAAGAACAGCCTTATCAATAATTGGGCTAGGGAACATGGCATTGAGTGGGTGTATCATAATCCCTATCATGCACCAGCTGCTGGCAAAATAGAACGATATAATGGGTTGCTAAAAACCACCTTGAAAGCTCTGGGTGGAGAAACTTCCGAAAATTGGGAGCAGCATTTAGCAAAAGCCACCTGGTTAGTTAACACCCGAGGTTCCACCAACAGAGCTGGTCCAGCCTAATCAGAGTCCTTACATTTTGTAGATGGAGATAATCCTAACAGGAATTACCATAGTCTGATTTCTAAAGCATATTTACTGGAATCAAGTAAGTCCTTTCAATTAATCATTAAGCAAGTACCTTAGTGAGCTGGAGAAAGTATTACATTAAAAAGATCATAAAACAATTTGTGTGCAAGAGTGTGAAATTTGTAGAGGCATTTTTACAGGTGTCTAGGTTTTTGTGTAACAAAGAAATTAATCCTATGAAACATCATATTAGTGTATTGAACTTTTTTGCCAGTAAATCATGTAGCTTTTGCAAGTTTACTCTGCACTGTACTGTATGAAATCCAAGCTTTTGTGAATAATAATGTCAAGGTAGTTTTTTGTTTCCTAATACATTTCAGAAAGCTACCAGCTTTAGGAAAACAAAATTCATATATTAGAAGTGTTCCTGTAACAGCAGTTCCTCTCCTATGTTCTTAAGCTACAGACTGACAGTAAAAGGGGAACTGCATTTCCCCTGAAAGGCTCTACAGTCCCACCGAGAGCCTGGCACCTCTGAGGGCTCATACTCAGCGTTCAGCTGCCCAAGGCTTCATAAGGCAGTTCTGTGGCACAGAAAGGCTTGTGTCCCAGTACCCACAGGCACAGTCTGAGTCTGACCCACCCTCCACCTGCATGGAAACAGCCGCAACACCAGGTCCTCACCACTTCCATTCCTGTGGGAGAGACTCCAGCCGCTTGCTCCTCCCACTTCCCTCCTCCCATCCACCCACCCTCTGGAATGACTCACAGCCGAGTATCTCAGGCAGGGTCATTAATAAAGCCAGCTGAAAATATATTTTTGGCTTGGAATCTCTAAAGCTTGCAGTTTAATAGCTCACATTATAAACTTTAAAAAAAAAAATTCCAAACCTTAAGAAATACATAGTAAAATGTCAGAGGAAACCAGTCTTGCAAAAGGCCTTGTTCTTAATTTGATAATTTTTATACTAAGAAGTGTAGTATTTTTGAACCACAACTGCTTACCCTACATTGGAAAGGGCTTCTGTTTCATAAGAAATGAGGAAACCATGGCAACCATAATAGTTGTTCACATTTGGCTAGGAAACCTATTTTCCATTGAGCAAACAATTCTGGTTGAGGGTTTCCACCTAATTTTGAACAGGAAAAGCCTTCCTACCTAGGGCTGTGTGAAGCAGATTGCACACTTAATCATGTATCTCAGCCAACTAGATGGACAAATCACCTTCATAACTAGAGAACAGCAAAATTTACACAAAAATAAGTGTGAGATTTTTTTGCCCCCTGGATGTTAAGAGGATGAAAGACTGAGGTGCCTAATAGGCTACAGCCTCTTCTGTAACCTAATAGGTTACACAGCCTCTTCCCTAAGCAGCAGTTACTTTTCGTATTTTTTATTATGAATGGAAAATAATAAAATAGGGCTTGCTCTATGCAACTGCTGGGTAGTATTTATTTATAGCTCTACTGAGGATAGTGTAACCGGCTGGGCAATACAGTATTAATCATCTTTCCAGTGAGAAGCTGTAAAGTATTCTCAGAATAAGAATTAGGCATTAAGAATTGTATTGTATCTATTTGGGAAAATCATTCCCAGGGCAGAGTAGAGTAGGAGGAGGACTGTGCCCAGCACATCATAGAGAAAGCATATGCTGCAGCAGACAGGACACTCTCCTCTCAGCTAGCCAGCTCTGCTAGATGCTGCAGCAGACACAGCAGTGCAGGAAGAGCAGGGTATTGTTTTACTCCCATGCTCTGCCTTTGTCTTCCGGAGGAAAAGTCTTTACTGGAAACAGGCTTGGAGCAAAGGTGAAGCAGCATCCCTCCCTTCCAGGCAACAGAGGAGACCTGAGCAGAGCTCCACAGAAAGGCCAGGAGTGGTGTCATTTGAAACGCTGGTGTCACATGGTGACCTGGGGATAGAAGAAAGACCTTACAGCCACAAATTGGTAGTTAAAGCATTAAATAAACATGTGAAAGGGTTCTTGGAGCACTAGGAGCTATGCAGGGGTGTGGGGAGGGGAGATAAAATGAAAGGGAGGCAGGCAGGCAGGCAGTGATAGCCAGAAGGTGATGTACAGCCAGAGTAGAACAGAAAAAGGCCCCAACTCCCACCAGGAATCACAGAATGACAGAATCACAGAATATTATGAGTTGGAAGGGACCCACAAGGATCACCTAGTCCAACTCACCATCTAACACCCGTGCAGAGACTGAAAGCCCAGCCCAGAGCAGTAGCACAACCTAGTTCCCTCACAGTCTAGCAGGCCACTCCGAGCTGGAAGGGACCCAGGGTCATCCAGCCCCACACCCCCGAGCTAGACCATGTCACTAAGCTCCTCGTCCAGTCTTCTCTTAAACACCTCCAGGGACGGCGACTCCACCACCTCCCTGGGCAGTCCATTCCAATGTGCAATCACTCTCTCTGTGAAAAACCGCTTCCTAACATTAAGATTAAACCTCCCCTGGCGTAGCTTGAGGCCGTGCCCTCTCGTTCTGGTGTCATCAGCCTGGAAGAAGAGGTCCACACCCATCTGGCTGCAACCTCCCCGCAGGTAGTTGTAAACAGCAATCTGGCCTTTCCTCAAAGCAAGGATGCTGGAGGCTGGTGGCTCTACATAACTCTACAAGGATGGGGACCCAGGGGTATGAGCAACTGTAAATCAGAGGGCATGGTATTCCTGCAGCAACTGCCTGTATTACAAGATGTCTGCTGAGACTGCAAGAATGCCCTTAATACCACTACAGGCTGTGAGGTTTCAAGGAAGGCACCAAAACCATACTCAGCCTCTTTAGGCTTCTGACATACTTGAGGTTCCTCTGAGAACTGCAACCCAAGTATCTCGTTGACAAAGAGGGAAGATGACGACCAAGTCTATGTGGTCAGGCCTCTAACTCAATGAGTGTCCAGATATGGTTTAATAATTTGATATTTAACCTTGATCCACATATCTCAGAGTACACTTGTGTCAAGTCTTTAAAGACTGCAGATCTTCCCTGCCTCCTATATGCACACACGGCTTTCCACACGGCATCAAGGAAGAGGCAGCTCTCACCCCTGCAACCAGAGCAGCATGTATCCAGAAAATGCAGCAACAACATGAAGCCCCATGTCCCTCTGTCAATTTCTCACCTCATTTCCCAAGTGTTGGCCTACCTGGGCTCCCTCTCTGTCCTCACCCTCAGGTACCAGAGGCTGCAGTGTAAGTATGCCTCCGCACTGATCACTGCCCTTGAAAGCCACATCCTCAAGGCTGATGCCCCACTGTGCACAGCTGGAAAGCCAGGCAAACTCTTCTCTCACTCCAACACCAGTTCAAAGCCACAGCATTACTAGGTGCCTAAAGCAAGGCTCAATTTTTCAAGGCAAATTAAGGTATGATGTACCTGCACAGCTCTGCTAAGCTTGCCCTCTGAGACTGTGATATGAGCTGGAGGCTCTCAGGTGTCCCCTAGACTGCTGCTAAAGATCTGCTCTGTGGTTAACAAACCCCGGCAACGAATCACACCCCAAATGTTAGGCTTGATTGGTAAGTAAGCATGAAACAAGCAGAAAGGGAGAGCCAACGGAAGAATACAAGCAATAGGAATATAATTACGCAGTGATTCATCTTGGGCATGCTTGCACACTGGGAGGGAGGGGGCAGGAAAATAGGGGAAACCGAGCCTTTTTTTTTTTTTACATGAGTGGGAAACTGCAGAAGATAATTTGGAGGAGTTATTTAAAGAAGACATACGTGGATATACTGCAAGGATCAAGGAAAGTGAAGTATCCCTTTGATTCTGCATGAGCAATATAGAACTGTACTTCTACAGTGTGCAATGAACATATTACTGAGATTAAAAATTCAAAGGGTGCAGCAGGCATTTATGATCTTATCCTCTTTCTTTGTAGCACTAACCTTCATGAAACACAGAAGCATTCATGAACCTTAAGGAAAAAACTGTGGGATGAGAATTTTCATAGGCAGCCCACCAGTAGCCTATAAATATATCTGAGTAGTGGCAAAGACAGATTTTAAGCACATAAAAAAGATTGCATTTGGGAAATCTTTAAAGCATTGAAGAGCAGGTGAACTGCTTTGAAACTTCATATTGTCATTTTGAATTAGATGCTCATACCTACTGTATTTATCAAGGCAAATTACAGGCAGCTGTTACTGGCAGCTGGGGAGAGTGGTTCAGAGCACACTCTCTGTGAACTGTGTGTGATCAGCCCAGTGGGAGATAAGTGATCAGAACTCAGGAGCAGCACGGTTATTCTGCAAGTCCATCACTCAGCTCCAGGAAAAAGGCTGCCAACTGGCAAAGCAGTAAGTTTGCTTTCTCTTCAAGAGCCCCAAGCTCACTTCTGTGGCCATCCTTCTCTCATGGCCTCCCATTTCACCCACTGTACATCACCATCAAGAACTTGGAAAGACACAGAGATACCCCCAAAACAACAGCTCTCCCCGCTTCATTTCCATCCACCAGGACTATAACACACTCTGGCGGAAGTCACACTAACTTTGGCAGTTCTGCCAAAGCACTCACCAGCCTCTCTGGAGGCCCACACCCTGGACAAGTAGCCAAAGAGTACTTCCCCTTTTGGGCAAATGTGGCTAAAATTTACAGGCGGGTCTTCTGGCAACATGTCTGGAATCATGTGCATATTGGCCAGTTGCTTAGGGCATAGCTCTTCTACTCTTAAACTTTCTAAAAAGACATCACAGTGAATTGATGGTAAATGAATAAAGGTTTATTTTTTAAAACCTGCATCAAATTAATTATAAATGAGAAGCAAAATAAGTCCGAAAGCCTGTCATCCCATCTACCAATCAATATGTTGAAAGTATAAATACACTAAAATGATACAAAGTGCCTGTGGCATGCATACAAACCCAGGGAGCTAAAAAAGGAAGCAAAACATTTCCAGTTTTCATCTGGAAAGGTGCCACAAATTTCATCAGGCTAAGCTGAAGGGAAATAGTTCTGGTAACTACATGATTTTTATGGACCGAACCTCCTCCCAGCAATCTGCCCCGGGGGGAAGTATTTTCTCAGCTATAAGCTGCTAAGCAACACTGCTAGTAATGTGCATGCACACATACATCAAAATTAATGACCTAAGCAATCTTAATGACTTCAGCAAGGGCAGGAGGCTTATTCTCAAACAGATAGAAAAGTGTTTGCTTGGATATGAGCCTAGCTTAACACAGATAGGCAAACTCAAAGATATATGTCAGTTTACAGCAAAATCCTAGTGCAATGTGGTTAAAATGTGTTGTGCAGAAAGAGATGACCAGATCTTCTGCACAGTGATATAGCAAGAGTTGCAGTCTGCAAACAAATTATGTGTTTCATAATCCAGTCCAAGAAGCATTTGAGAGATGTGAAAGAAATGAATTGAAGATAACAACACCATTCCTGCTTAGTGCAAAATTACCACACTTCTTTCTTGTAGGAAAGAATGACAGTTCGGGAACAATCTTCAGCTGTTGCAGAAGTAATCCCTAATCCCTGTGGCACTCCGAGTTGAATTTTCCTCCTTCTGAAATGACTGGTCAGCTCTCAAATGCACTCCCATATGCATGTCAGCACAACTGCTAGACTCCCACAGAGTCCATGCCACTCAGACCAGTCTCACTGGAACCCAGCAACTGGCAGCTCCTCATAAAATCTTTCAAAACATTTAGGACCATCCTTCTTTCACAGATGGAAACAATCAGCAAATATTTCATATTGTGCCTGTGTTATTTGCTAATAACTTGTACATCTTAAGCAAAGACAGACATACAACATCATCCACTGTAGTCACTGGCAGAACATAAGGCTTGAGAATGTTTTCAATGCTACCAGAAGGCTCAGTTTCACTTTGTGTTAAATTTTTTGCCTCCCTATTCTATTCTTAATCTCTAAAGAGTTCTCTTTATTTATGGATTGGGTTTTCCTTCTGAAAGCTCAGTAAGGCGTTAGCAGACCAAGTGGGAACACACACTTTAGTCTTCTCCATAATAATTGCAGGAAATTCATGAGCTCAGAGCTGTCTGTGGTAAACCTAGAGTCCATAGCTCAGGCACAGGCTCTACCACCTCTGCTTTGCAGACAAATAAGCCACAATCACACACGTGTACTTAGCCAAGAACTCAGCTTTCATAATTTCGTCTTGCCAGTCCTCACATACCCTCATCTCTAGGCTGTTACCTCCTGCCTCCTAATAGGTTTTCAGAGGTTTGTTGCCAAGCCCTGAATGTAGCAGCTGAACTAGACAAAGTACAGACAGTGCCTATTTTCTCCTCTCTCCAAGACACATTACTTTTGGTCAGACAAGTGCAAGAAATTCAGCATAATGATTGATAATTTGCATTGACAACAATGCCTTACTTCTCCAGCTCCGTGTGTCCCACATTGTTCTCAACTGCAGAGAGCATGTATATGCACCGTTTCAGAAATAACTGGTATTTTCCCTATTTCAATGTCACTCTTCAAACTTTTGCTCCTTCCACACCCTCCTCTACTTCTGGAATATCTACATGATGCTATTTTCCTGTCCTTGTTACTCTTCACGTATGGGCTTTAGAGTGGACCACAGGTTCACAGGTTACTCTGAGTTGGAAGGGACCCACAGGATCATCTAGTCCAACTCCGAAGCGAACCCCCACCCAGGGATAAGTCCCACAAGCGCGGAACCATGGGCACCATGCTCCATCCATTCAAGCCTCCCACCATCTAGACCATGACTAGCTACATTATATCCGTAAAGAATTGTGCTCTGTTTCCAGGTAAGGCCAGAAGCATCAACTAATCAAACACATGAGGTATCCTCATCACGTAAGTGTACTTATATTGCTCATTTAAGAGCCACAGATTGCTCAATGCCACATCAAACAGAATGGCTTTTTGTAAGGGAACCTAAGGCCACTTTCCATTCTTGCTTTCTCCTTCCCTCCTCTATTCCTTCCTCTTTCTCACTCCTTCTTTCCCCTTCTCTATTATCCACACTTTATTTTTAAGTCTTTCTTCACTACTGCATTGTGGCTAGGGACTCACATTTGAACTTCCCTTCCCACATACACCACGGGTCTGATTTGTTACACTTCTTTCATCTTTGTCAGTCTACAAATACAGCCCAGAAAAAGGGTCTTCATCTCAGTGCCACAAAACAAACATTTAAATAACAGGCCAAAACTTCCTCTGCAGCAGCTCAGTACAGAAGTTACTTAACTTCATTGGAGCTATGCTGGTTTGTGGCAGCTGCGACTGACTTACTGCTACCCCTTTCATGGAAGTATTCCTAATCACTCCACAATGATGCCTGGTTCAACCTCCCTGACAGACTGCTATCGTCACACAACTAGCTGGTCATACCAACTAATCTCTGCTCATCTTAGTGGGTCACAAATCTCAAACAGATGTGCTTCCCTTGTGATTCTTCATGGGTTGTAGCCCAGATACTGTCAACCACCTTTAGCACCTCTGTTAAGGAAGAAAACTGGAGTCAGCTGAGGCCTTGAAATCCATGTGAAAGGAAAATATGACCATAACTGTAACACTAACAGGCAAAAGCAGAAATAATATACCAGCTGGAGAAAACATACTTATACATAAAAATTTTATGTTGCATATGGGTCCATGTATATCACATAAACATAATTACTACACAATCCCTGGAATTTAAAATTCAACTCCTTTGCCCAAGAAGGCACTCAGCAAGATTCATAAAAATTTCTCAGTCATATAAAACAGTGATTTATTAAGCTAGACACCCAATAGGATGCATAAGAAATAAGGGCTAATACAGAAAAAAAAGAATGTGTCAATTGAGTGTATCAGGTGTCACCCCATGTCTCAGAGGACACTAAAAGAACTAAAAGAAAGATTCAAGGCATGACAATATTAGATTGCCTTAGTAAGGCGGGAGGCAAAAAACCCGAAAGAGCATCTGTCCTTGTTTTGGCCAAGAACAGGGTTAATTCTTTGCAGAAGCCAAGAGGAAGTGTGGCAGTGGGAGTGTGGCCAGGACTCAGATGTTATTGGATGCCACACCCTCTCAGCATCATTTCCCATGGGGAAAGGAGGTGGAGAGGGGCCAGGGGAAGGAAAGGATTTTCTGGCTTCCGAGAAGAGTGTGGCTTCTGATAGAACAAAGCATGGTGGGAAAGAGGAACTTGGGGTCCACGGTGAGCACTTTTGCATGTGAATCACTCTTCCTTTTGTATATTTTTCGTTATTAATACTGTTGCTCTTTGTAATATTGTTGCTGTTCCGGTTCAGTTTTTCATCTCATTGCTGTCTCCAGTAAATTGGTCTCAACCCATGATCTTTGCCTTTTATGCTTTCAGTTAGTGTAGGAGAGGAAACTAAGCGGTAGCATGNNGAAGAATAGCATACCTAAACCATGACAGCATGTTAAATATGAACAGAGGAAATAAGTCAGTAGTTTGCCATCCTGCTTCTCCCAGGGCAGAAGATCATTCCATGAAATTAAATTTGAAATTCAAAATCAAATAGGATAAAATTGTTTGTTCACTTCCTGCGCCATTGTGGTGCAGAATTCAGGCTGAAATTGCATAGCACAGGTTACCAAGGCTAGTTTGATTTAGCATAACTAATGGTAACACCTTAGGTGGGGGAAGGCAGAGAAGAACATCTTTATTAGTTAGCTGGAGAAGGTGATGGAGCAAATTCATGTTGAAATCTCAGCTGATGCAAAATTTTCATGGAACAGTCATACAGCAACACCTAACAGTAACCCAGGCCTTACTGGAAAGGGATTCGCGAGATGGGGTTAAGGACATCTCATCTTGGGAGGATGAGGGACAATGGGCAAAAGCTGAACAAGAGTGTTTCATACCAGGTATAAGCGGAAGGTTTTTGCTGCATGGCCCAGAACCCAAGAGGATATGCAGTGTCAAGTCTTAGAGTTTTTCAAGACCTGACTGGACAAATATTGAGTCACAGAATCACAGCATATTCTGAGTTGGAAGGGACCCATAAGGATCATCAAATCCAGTGCTTAAACAGCATCACTCCCTCCCCAGGGGGAATCAAACCCTGGTCTCCTGCATGAGAGGTGGGGACACTCACCATTGTACAAAAGAGTTCCTTTCAAACTGAAGCATCCCTCAGTCCTATTATTCTTCTAATAATCTAAACCATATGTACATCTAAAGTCATATGTACAAAGAAGATAGAGTCTCAGGAAGGCTCAGTATCTGCAGGGTCACTGGCACCTATGCCTCTCTGAGGGCTGAGTGTGCACTCCAAAGGCAAGCACCCTGATAGACCTGGTTTGCTGCACCTCTTCTCCTATTACAGTTTTGAGTACCCACCACTGGAACTTTAGGGTGGAAAGCCCGGCAAATACCTTCTCTGTGTCCTGTGAACCTAGGCACCATTATCGCCATGCCACATCATGAATGAGACATACTTGGAAGCCTTTTATACGCTGCAGACCCATTCTTGATTCAGGAAGAAAGTACTGTGTTTCTTCATCCCCTAATTAAGCTGCAGTCATATCTTTTATTGTCTGGTAACTACCAGAAATTTGGTTGCTGAGCTGAATGCCAAGAACAACAGGTGACAAGGTCAATTTCCAGGTAAGGGACCTCATCACATACATGAACAAAAAATAGTCACCCTTGGTTTTACAACCTGTTTGCTCATGATGGGTGAGAGCAGGCAAATTTAAATTGTATTCCAAAGCACTTCGAGTGTTCAAGAGAACAAATACAACTAAAAGGAAAAAAAAAACCAGTCAAGAAGCAAACAGGAATATAGCAAGTACCTGTAAACACAAACCAACTGTTCCTGGGTTCCAGCAGTCAAAATGTTTTCTCAGAACATCCTAATCCTGTAAACCTATCCTAAGTACATTTTGCCATTGCCACAAAACTTTGAGATTGGTTTTCTTTCCTTCAAGCGTGATTAGTCTTTTGCAATTGAAGTTCCTTTGCATAGATATTACAGCGTTTCCAAAAAACTGCTTTAGTAAAGCCCCACTGCTCACATTGGGGCTCTCAAAAGTTTAGGGATCATTCACATAGATCTAAAACATTAAAATAGCATGAAGTGCTTTTGTTCCACCTTAGAATCTTTGGGAAAGTTCCACCTTTGAAGCTTTTGGGAAGGCTTCAAAAACTCTCTGCAAGGCCTCTGCCAGGTTAAAAAAAACGCTGCTCTGAAGTTCAGGTGAGCTTGTGTTCCCAAACCACACAGCAGCCTTGGCCAAACTCCTTGGAATTACAGTGTCTACCTGCATGCTTCAGGCTGCATTCCATTACACACTACACGCTGGACCTAGGGCTCCAACAAATCTTTGTCTACTCATATTTACCTTTTGGAGAACAGGAACTCTAACTTATCGGGAAAGCAAATTTGTGAAAACTAAATTTAGTCATAATGTTAATGTATCCTACTAATTCCTGGTCCTGTGGAGCTGAAGCAACTGTGCAAGATTTATCCAGGTTCTGTTCAGGTGAACTAACATCTGTAGCATTGTTAATGAAGTATAAATTGCAAGGCTAATTCCAGTAGATGTAACTGTAAAAACACATGAAACCTGTATATAGAATTTAACAGTTGAGGTCTTTCACAGCAAAATTACTTGCAAAACTGAATCATATCCTACCCTGCATTTAACTGGTTCAGCAACGCACATTGTTTTCTAGCTAAACTCATTTGCTTTTTTGCTGAGTAACAGGTAGAGTTCTGTTCCCTCTTCTCCCCAGATTTTTCTGCAAGGATTACTACACTTTAAACAATTGTTTTTGCCCTAATAGAATATATCACAGTGTTTCCTTATTATCTAGGTTGGTATGAACTACATTTAAAAGAACGAAAGGTTGACAAGTGAAGCTTAGGCAGCACATGAACACACACATTTGCTGGTGAAAATGCCTCTATTACAAGGGCTGTAATGCCCAAAAAAAAGGCCCTGTTGTTTATCACACACATAGAGTTAAAATATCAGAAGGCTATTATAATTGGCTGCACACATGTTTACAGTATGTTCATTGGTAGACCTTCACAGTT
>WEKX01020402.1:0-10237 GCA_013390025.1 Pitta sordida
CTCCGGGGACCACGCTGGGATGATTCAGGACACTTTATCTGGTTTGAGACATGAACTGATATTTGAGGGGGTGTATCTATGCTTTCTTTGAATATTTTGTAACCTGCCGACTGGTTTATAACTAACAGTGAATATTGCTCTTCCATAAAACTCTTCCTTATTTTCTTAAAACAAAAACAATGACAAACCTGTAAAAAAAGGACTGACTTGAAATAGAGTATATATTCTGCTTAGATGGTTAAAGCATGGTGCTAACAATACCAAGATTATGGATTCAATCTCTGTATGGGCCATTCACTTAGGAGTTGGACTCAGTGATCCTTGTGGGTCCCTTCCAACTCAGAATATTCTGTGTGTGAAATACTTAAATTTTGCTCAAGCAGTGATTTCTCCCTCTCCCAGCTGAATGTTTCTTCTTTTATGTAATGTGAGTTAGTTTTGGAATGCTCCTCATTTTCAGGCATTTAGAAACAAGAACTAATGAAAGTGTTATCCTCTGCTTAGGATTTAAGAAAGCCTGGAAATGCACTACTGAGTGCGTGATGGAGCAGCTGTCATAAATAACTTGAGGCAGGATGGGTGACCATTTGAAGCCTATTGAGGCCCAGTTGTGGATAGAGACAGAAACTGACTTTGATTTGACCTTCCAGATCTGTTTGATGGACTTTGACTCTTTAACAGCGAGGAAAGATCATTAATCCACATTTGAAATTGTGTTTTTTAACTTCTATTTAAACACCTAGTACGCCAGGAAACTAAAAGTATCTGTAGGAGGTATTTATTTTGAGAATAATGAGACGCTGGCAATCAGTGTAGAAAAGCAAGTGTTGACAGACTTTATTTATGGGTGCATTTCACAGGAATTTGGTAGAAATTTCAGTGAATCTGTCAGTTCAGCATCTGCTTTTGTGCAATTCTGTGCAGCTCAAGAGTGACACTCAAGTTTCAGAACTTGCAGTGGAAACATTTATGTCCTGTGACAGGGAGAAAAGAGAGATTAAAACCACTTGAGCTGGTCTGCAAAATAAGTGAGAAGCAGAAAATCATGCAGAAAATCTTTTGATGCAGAGATTACTTGAATAGTCTACTTTCTTCTTTGTTGGGATCTTATAAAGAAATATTTATTCTGAGGCCTTCTGCTCACAGTGCTTGTAACCAGCTGTTTGCTGTGCAGACTTTTGCATGGACCAGAGGTCTTTCTATTAAATTACTTTCTAGAGACTTCTGCTTTCTTGGCAAATTGTTCTTTTTTTTTTTTCCCTGGGACTTCTGGAAGACTAAGAAGGAAGATGAACTAGGTTATTAAAGCAGCATGCATAATTTTGAATTTCTGATAAACTGAGAAAACAGGAAAACTCTCAGATCAAGCTCTTTTTGGTGCTCACCCTGGAGAAGTGAGTGTCCTGTGGGAACAGTTTCACCAGCTTGCCCATAACATCTGACAAAAGGGAGAGACTTCTTGTGCTATAGAAACTCTGAAGAGTGGAGTCTTACAACACCTGTATCATTGCTCCAGCAGTTTAGTGTGTCCTGTAATGAACAGGAGGGAGATT
The DNA here is from genome assembly GCA_013390025.1 of Pitta sordida. Classification (NCBI taxonomy): domain Eukaryota; kingdom Metazoa; phylum Chordata; class Aves; order Passeriformes; family Pittidae; genus Pitta; species Pitta sordida. The sequence continues at coordinate 1,554 of WEKX01020402.1, forward strand.
GGCAGGAATGAGGATGTATAATGCTAGTGACATGGTTAGATGTTAGTGCCTGAAAAAAGAAATTACTCTCTAGTATTTTAAAATAAATCATAGAAATTAAAAAAGTAAACACCTCACCAAACCACAACTAATTTCAAAGACCAACAGTATTAAACTATCTATGCTGGTAAGCTATTTTATGATAAAGGTTCATGATCAGGAAACAGTTCTGTGGATGAGAGCAGTGAGAAACTCTTGCTAGTAATGAAAAGTGACTGGATGATGTCTGAGGGAGCCTTTACACTAATTAATATTTACATCTGTGTGCTATAGCTTTGCTTATATCCTGAAGATAGCCGTGCCCTTCATAGCCCTGTTACTTCAGACTGCTTCCATTTGAAGTAAAGGGGATTTTAATTTCTGGACACAGGTGACGTATCTGCTTCCCTGACACCTTTGGAACTGCTGGGGGATACTTCACTTGTGGTAGTTGGTACTCCCTGTGATGCTAAGATTAGACTCTGGCATGAGTGTCAAGTGCCAGAACAGTTAGAAAGTGAGGGGAAAGGAAAACGGTGTGATGACTCAAGGCTACCAAAGATGGGGGAATGGGAGGCATACAGCAGCCCTTCCTGCTTGTCCTGCCCCTATTGTAATTTCACCAACTGAAAATGCCTCTGAAGTCTTGATCTTTATTGAGCAATTTCAATGGGAATGCTGGGACTGACATTCATATTACATTATGCATAGTGACATGAGCTTGACAGGCTTTTGAATATACAGCTGAGATTTTTATTTGTATTTTCATTATTCAAGGTAAACTGAAAACATTTATTGTTTATTAAAAACATTATTATTATTCACTTTTATTGTGAATCATGGTGGCCACAAAATAAGGCCCTTACCAAAGTTACCAAGTAACTTTGTCTATGTTCAGTTTAGGTTGTTTGTGAAAGATGTTGTCTTACTTTCAGATTTAAGAGGAAATTTTTTGGTGGAAACCTTGGCTATACTTGTAAGTAGAAGAGAACACAGAACATGGTTAACATCTCGTCACCGATAATTGCTTCAAAGAACAAATCTGTGGTTTTAAAATTGGCACAAATATGAAAGCATTTGGCCAAATGTAAACAGTCCCCTCTCACAGGACTTACTGAATTCAGGATAAAAGCATAAAAGAATTTTCCTCCCATCACAGGAGAGGAGTTATACAAAAAAGATTACTTTGAATTTCTTGTTCATAAAAACAAATGAGAAGATAAATCTTTGCTTGCCCAATGTGGCTGAGTACAGTTGTCCATTTGTGGATTTGAGGGAAAATGGATGATAGTCCCCACATTAGTATTTACTCATTTTCCACATCTGCTCTCAGTCAGTTGTGATATTTACTTAAAAAAAATATTTTCAAGGCACGCCTAGTTTGAATCTTCTGACTTCTTGCATACATGTTCCTTGAGATAATGCTCCTGCTTAACATTTAAGTAGTTTGAGTAGTTTGTTGAATCTGAGCTCCTCTGTCTTTACAAAACAAACTCAAAATGGAATCCCATTTCTCCACTTACACTGTTGAGGAGATGTGAGATATTTTGGTGCCACTATAAAATTTGACTTTGCAGGTCAGTAGCGTAACTACAAGCTTGCAGTATTCACTTACCCCTATTTTAGAGGTACGCCAATTTGGTAAATGTAAAATTATCTTCCTCTGTTTTTCTCTTCATTTGCCTCCCATCTCCCTCAGTCTCTGTAATATTCAGATACCTGTAAGGGAAGATATAAATGTTTGTCTTGGATGCCACTTGAGATGTGCATATGGCCAGAATCTTTTCCTTCCCCCAAATGAATAACCCAAACATCACTGAAGAGGTTTTCCGCACTTTGCAGAAGTGTATTTTTTAGGTAGTATTTTGATGACATGTTGGAGACCGATTTAAGCCCCAAATGAAGATAATTTTTTTTTTCTTCTCCTGCTCCCTGGAAATTTTCTGCTACTGGAAAACATTTTAACAAAAGCTGCAGTGCAGCTGTTACCAATTGAGTGTTAAAAAATGGCAAGCAAACAAGGCCCTGTGTTATCATATAATATATTAGCATATATGTGTATATCCTACAGAGTAATGTACATGAGTGGAGGTAATAAATAGCATTGTTGTGGAAGGAGCAATTATGTAGCTTACAAGTAGCAGAGCAAAGCAGAAACCTCAGGGTAGCTCCTGCATTTCTTTACTGCATCTTCTGAGAGATGATGCAGTAAATGGTTTATATTCATATTTGTGTGCTGTTTTTATATATATACTCTTTGCTTATTCTATGATTACGAGTGTGTCTGTGTGCCACAGGAATGTCACAGAAGACTGCAGTCATGATAGATTGAGCTGTGTGATGCTAAGGTATTAGAGGATCCTTTCTTCTTCTACTTCCAGTATTTTGCGTATTGTATCCAATGGTAGAGTTGTCCCACAGCTGGTGGATTGTGAAGGTAGGCACAGTTCCAGTTTACCTCCACTGAGGAGATAACCTACTTCATAGTTTACTTTGTGCCTTTGTTCTCAGGAAGAATAACATGCAAGTTCAGTTGAAAATCATCAGCCTGATGTAGCCTAAATTTATTTAGTTTCATCTTAGCTTTTTAGCAGATTATTTATCAAGGGTGAATTTAAGAGACCTAAAGAAGAGTTTAAAATTATTTTTAGGCATTTTAAACAATTCCTACCTTGACTATTCTTGCTCTCAATTTTTTTTTTCTTTTTAGAAAAGGACAAGAGTTCCAATATTGAGATTAAATAAATTCTAGTTATGACAATTTTGGCATAGGGAAGAAGGGAATAATTTAAGAAATGCTGATTTTTGTTGATCTGTCACAGCTCTTACATATCAGCAGTTTTTTGTCACAGAAAGGCTGATGAAGGCTTGATTTCTTCACTGTGGGTTTCGCTCTTTGAATTGGAATGAGCTGCTTCCTTAAGGTGCTACTCACAAAAGAGGGTGCAAGCATGTCTCTAGAGGAAAAATGCACACAGATTTTGGAAGGCAGCTGAGAGTTTTCTGTCCTCATCCAAGAGGTCTGATAGGCACATGGGGTTGTCCAGCAGTTAAATGCTAGCTCTTGTGGATTTGGCTATTTGGCATTACTGTAATAAAGGCAGTTGAATATTCCAAGAGAGTCCTTCCCTTAGCTGGTAAAGCTCTGGCTTTGTCTCTGCTTAAACCTCTGCTTGTCACTGTCTTTTGCAAATGCAAAAGGATATGAAACCACTTCTCTGTAATCAGGTGGAAGGTTTGGTAACAGCAATTCCCTGTACTAGAGGGAATGAAGGGATGCAGATGTTCCTGTGTGCTTCGTGGGCATATTGCACCCAGAAGGAAAATAACTCTTTTCCAGCTCTGTGCCAGTCAGCACACAGCTGAACCAGGGGAGGAGAGCAGCTGGGTAGACCCAACAGGACATGTTTCCTACTAGTGGCTTTGTACCTCTCCCTGCTGCACTGACTCCCTGTTCTGCTTGTTGTTGTCTTAGTGCAATATAAAGCCCTGGGTATCAAGAACATTTATCTTCCTTGTGCCAGATTTCAGTCTCCAAATGATGACTGCATGCAGTTCCCATATAATATCCTCCTTATCCCTCTCACTAAACTGTATAACAAATAATCTGTGGTGGCAATGGGATTAACACATTTGACCCTTAATGGCTCTGAAGGAATAATTGTGATGTCTCGGGTCAATAACTGTGTGAACTAAGGAGGATTTGCTTGATGCACCATAACATCATCTTCAGAGCCATTCATCCCTTTTGAGGATCTATGAACCATTTTAACTTTTAAGTCTGTGTTCATTGTCTGGGTGCATTTGGTTAAGACTTAAGCTAACCTGGAAGAGGTTATAAAATACTTCTACTCTGAAGAATAATAGCTCTTTTCACTATCTGTTTGCAGATATGGTTTGAGTATGAGAAAAATTTAGATCAATGGGACAAGAATCCACTGAATTAATGTAAAATTATCTGTGTCAAACTTGGAGGGAAATATCTACAATCTTGCCTCCGCATTTGTGGGTTACAGGTCTGCTGGTGGTCCTGCAAATCACCCACTCTGCGAGCATGAATATGCACATAGGCCACACTCATCTCCCCACCACCCATGCTCAGGAGCGCTCTCCATGGCCTCTCACAGCACAGTGGAGCAAAGGGAAGTGTTTCTGAGCCCTCTCTGACTGAGGAGACCCCTAGAGAATCCTTGGGTTTCCCTTTGGCCATGCTGCTTCTTCTGCTGCCGCTGCTGGTGGACCGCTGCTTCTATGCATGATTGCATGGTTGCTGTGGTGGGGAAGCTCACCCCAGGGCTGTGGCGGGGCAGGGGCTCTGCAGTCCCTGCTTGCAATCCACAGGCGCTCCCCGGAAAGGTGTTGGTGGGGACAAACACTTGAGAACACTGCATGCTGGGACACGTGGGCAGACATGGCAGAGGGGGAAGGGGTGCTAGCTCATGCCACAGTCCCTGTGCAGGAGGCTGCAGTGTTGTGGGAACGCTTTCCCTTGGGCTACATATATCACCAGGAGCACTGTGCACCGTGCATGCAGCCCCCAGGGACACAGAGCGCTTAACGCTTGGATTCCACCGCTGTTAGCACACCTATCAGCATTGCCTCCCCTGCCTGTAGCCATGGAAACAGTAACAGACACACACGCACATACAGGCAGTCCCTGCTAGCACTCCATGGGCATTGGTGGAGACAAACACTTGAGAGCACCTCACTCTGGGACACCCAGGGGGAGAAGTGGCAGGACACCCTGTTCTTGGCACAGGCAATGCTGCCAAAGTATACATGGTGTGTTATTTGCTGAGAAACATTCCGCGAGTCTGTGAAGACGCGAATCAGTAGGTGTGAATATGCGAGGTATTACTGTATTTACAGGAAATGATGTTGCTCTTAACACGTATTCCAAGAACAGGTCTATTCAGAATACATTTATTTTTCCAGTAATTTTTCTATTGTGGTTGGCATTAATGGTTCTGATTCCATAATACCTGTACCTACCACCTCATTTGATGTAATTGTGTGTTATGGATTAGACACTTTGCGAATGAAGGACATGATTCTGGAGGTGCTTTCTACTGGGGTGGTATTTGGTCATCAATAGCATTTGACTTCTCAGACTTCTCAGGAGGGGAGTTTTAGTGCTCTTACTAGAAATGTTTGCTGCTTTTGAATCCTCATTGGAATCATTCCTACTCCCTGATGTGCGAGAGCAGCAGCCAAACGGCAAATGTTCCCTGTCATAGACCCATGTCACCATCATTCCTGGGGTGGTCCTGTGCATGGGCAGAAGTTGGACTTTGATTCTTGTACGTTCCTTCCAATTCAGGATATTTTATGGTTCTACGTCTGCGGATGTTGATGTGCAGCATTTCCTGTGTAAAGTGGTGCTTCCTCATTTCAGGTTGTGTGATGAAGATCTCTAACCCCTGGGTAAAGCAGACCAGACATCTCATTTTAGTGTCTGCACCTGCTGATAAGATCTCCTCAGAGTTCCTTCTTTACTTCTAGAGTGAAATACTAGCTCCTCGCGTGCCAATAATCAAGTGGTAAGTAGTTGGATGCCTCTCTACCCGAGGGACCTTTGTACTGGCACTGATATTACAGTGGATTAAAAAAAAATACAAATCTCAGATTGGAATTTACAACTATTTTTTATTTTGTCTGATGTTAAAAGAATGCATAGTGCCATCTAAGAAACATATGAAGTGCCTGATTTATACAAGCTGGGGATGAAGAGTTTCTCTGTCTAACATTGTGGTTTCAGCCCATTCTGTTTTCCACAGAAACCACACGGGAGCAGTGTGGTCCAGTCTTTGAGAAAGGCACTGCTACTCTAATGACTGAATTTATCCGTCAGAGGATGTCTCAGTCTGAGATGTAAGAACACAAAACTGGTGACAAGTAAAATACTTCACAGAATATACATCTTTCACTTTGCAAATAGTCCTTTTTGAGATATCAGGTTGTGAGAAAGGGCTACTCCGAATACTTGCTATATGGAACGAAATAAAGGCTACAGTTTGTGCTGATATATTCTATGATTGGATAATATAAAGTAAAAAAAGGAAAAAAAAATCCTATGATTATGTTGAGTCCATTAGTTATAATCAACTCACAAATGGAAAATACCAATATTTAATGTCTCTGATAAGATGTAGCTACCAAGAAGAGAGGGGGAAAAAAAAATCAAACCCTTGGGAAAATGCTTTGTGAGCCTTCTGGGTGAAGATACAGGTGCAAATGTTTACGTGTTACAGACTTTGTATATACTTATGATTCTGAAATTATTTGAGATTGAGAATCTCCGTGCAAGCTTTCCATTAAGATTAATAATGTTGCTTGTCAGAGGAGTGCACTGAGTCCTTTCTGAAAGATCAGGTGCAAGTGCAGCACAGAGGAAAAGGCCTTTTGTAGCACCTGGTACTCCTAGGAAAAGAAAAGCACAAGGTTGCTGTTGCATTTAGCCCCATCTTACGGGGTCATAAGATGGGGGCACCATCGTATGCTGTAGGGGAAGACTCCATTGCTAGATCCAGAAGCACTGATTGTTTGCCTGAGGCTTGTTACAGAGAATGACAGATCTCTCCTGTCCAGCCAGCCCTGGGGCTAATCCTTTGCTTTCTCTGTACATATTGGTTTAGAGGGATTCAGTGCTCAGACTCCTGGTAACACCTACTCAGGCCTTACACATGAAAATGGCCTACAAGACCAAAAGTTTTGAAAATAAACTTGGAGAAGGTTGTTGCTTTTCTCTCCCTGGCAAGCGGAAGGCAGACTAGAGCAGTGGTCAAGATGACTTTCAATGAAAGAATTTGGGACCAAATGTCAGATTTGATGTGGTATGCAGGCATTTGCTGGTTTAGAGCCTTACAGAACAGTATGAAGAGAATGGTGTAGGCATAGAATTTGATTTCTACCTGGACTGAACTTTCAGAGGCTTAGAGTATGTTTCTGTTTTTAAACTCAAAATTTGTAATCTTGTCACTTGTTCCTCAAAGCCTGAAACAACAAAACAGAGGGCCTGGATTTTATCAGCACAGCATCCTTGGCCAGTCAAAGAGTTGATTGCCCCACTCTGCTCTGCCCTGGTGTGGCCTTACTTTGAGTCCTGTGTGCAGTTTTGGGCACCACAGTATTAAAAATATGTTAAACTATTAGAGAGCATTGAAAGAAGGGCAACAAAGATGATGAAGGGCCTTGTGGAGGAGCCTTATCAGGGGCAGCAGAGGTCACTTAGTTTGTTCAGCCTTGGGAAGAGGAGACCGAGGAGAGGAGATTTAAGCATCCTCATGAGGGGCAGTGGAGGGACAGACACTGATCTCTTCACTTTAGTGATCAGTAATAGGACTCCAGGGAACAGCATGAAGCTGTTAGGGGAAGTTTAGGTTGGATACTGGGAAGAAGTTCCTCACCCAGAAGGTGGTTGGCCACTGGAAGAGGCTCCCCAGGGAAATGATCACAGCACCAAACCTGACAGAGTAAAGAAATGTTTACACAATCCTCTTGGGCACATGATATGATTCTTGGGCCTGTCCTGTGCAGGACCAGGAGTCTGGTGCAGGATTTAGATGATCCAAGTATTCTATGATTCTATGAGTGAAATTCATGTTTAGCTACTTGAATTTGTGCCTCATCTGGATCACTTGATCTTGAGTGTTTGGCAAATACCAGAATTGACATAACTGAACACATTCTTCTTGCTGTATTTAGCTCCTCCTAAAAGTAGTGAATAAGGTTAATGATTCTTTACTAACTGATTTTACTTCAATAGTCTTTAGTCCCTCTTTATTTATGTGTGGAAAGAAAGACCTCCTGTCGTTTTGATATGACTGCTAAGGTCACTTTTTTGGGCTGGTTGTATTTGGCTAATGATAAAAAGGGCTACAAAATCTGCTGTTTGGTGCTTTCCATAAAGCTCCAGCTCCTGGAGTCAAGTGTGGAGATGTTTTGGTTTTGGATACCCTCTTTATTAAAGAAAAGGGGGAGGATTTTGGTTTCCATTAATTTAGACGTGAAATACAGATAACTCGAAGAAAAGTCTTTACTACTGAGCATTAAAAAAAAATGGAAAGCAAATTAAGAACTGCCAGTCCTCCTAGAACCTGACCCCTTCTCAGGATAACATTGCAAACATATCCTCTGACCACAGCATTAAATAACACCCATCAAAGCACTAGATCTCAATTCAGTAGTTGCACTGGGGCTGGTTAATTTTTGATACACCAAGTGCATTAGGGAATTTACAGCATCTCTTCCTGTTTCCAAAATTTTGAAAAAATACCAATATATTTCTGAAATAATTACATATTGTATTTGTAAAAGCACCAGTGGTGGCATACAAAAGAGTTCTGACCTTGACAGTTCTAAATCAGAAGACTGAGAATTCAGCATTCTCCTGATTTAGGAGAAGCCTTCTACTAAAAAAAAGTGGCTTTAGGGTATTCTAGTGCTGACCTTGTTGAGAAGAAGTTTTGAACAAAAGTCTGGCTTGAATAGAGGTCCTGTTGATCAGTATTTGTAATACCTGCTTGCAATAACTACAGGTACTTACGTTACTCAGGAGTGCTACCTGGGGTGGTTCAACTTGCCTGCAATTCTGATGGGTTTTTGTCAGGTTCTCACAAAGGTTTTTTTCAGTACCCTCCTCCCCTTGCCCCTCCTCCCCTATTTAT
>WEKX01020402.1:10329-65721 GCA_013390025.1 Pitta sordida
ATATTTTAATTAAATCTTTTACTACTTTACTTTTTGTTACTGTTTTCAAAGTGCATCTCTGGCAAAACAACAATCTAAACAGGCTGACACTTAAAGAAAGCACTGCAAGATGCATTGACTAAATTTTTGCTGCTGTACAGCTATTTTGTGGTTCAAAAACTCTGTGCTAGTTTGACTCTAATTACAAATAGAGCAGACTCTTAAGGCGTATAACAAGATCACTTGCAGACAGCAAGAGTTTCTTCAAGGAAAGGATTTTCTGTGATTTCAAAAGCACTGTTCTCTTAAGAGTGATAAAAAAGGTATGATCAATGAGAATACACAGGAGATATGATGTTTCATTAAATGTAGATTACAGTGATTTTTGTCACCTTACTTTTAAAAAGCTGGGCAGGGAATCAACACATAGTAATTTAATAGTGTAAAATTCTTAACGTGTGACCTCATCTGCTCATTTTTGGGGTAAGCTCAAGTTGGTTGAGCAGATACTTGAGTGGGACCATACTATTCTTCCAGTCTAATTTCCAAGTATTGCACTAGTGTCAGATGCAAAGCAACTTGTTCGGGATTAGTAAGATTGCCATTAATTTCCTTCCATACAAAAATATCCCGTTCAAGTTTTAATTAGATGGAAAGCATGTCAGATAATTTATTAAGAATATGGAAGATGTGCAAAACATATGACTTGATATTTTAAGAGTTGAATCTCCACTTTGAATTTGGCATAAATCCACCAAAAATCAATGGAGGTATCTAGATTTACACCAGTTGAAAGGATCTGTTCTCAATTTTCCTTGCAGTTTTTATGGTGGGTTTTTTTTCCTTTTCCCCCAGCCTGGAAACAAATGTTGAAAAATAATACACTGCATCACTACTAGACTGCATATATCTCAGTCAGCATCACAAAAATACCACAGGTAATACAGGTGTGATAATCAAAGGTGAGAAGGGAGAATATGTCCCTATGTACCTTATTAATTCTGACTGTGACTCTGAAGTCTTGGTGCGTGGCTGAATCTCACACTTGGAGCAGGATGCACAGTCCAAACAGCATATGGCTAATGCAACTCCCTGAGCAGGGGGCCTGGCATTCATTCAAGTGGGATCCCTTGAGGACAGTGGGAGAGTTGAAGGCAAGGGAAATGAATCCAGCTGAGCCTGCTGGCAGAGAAGGTGTTTGGAGCAGTGAAAGTTCCCCAGAAGCGGAGCAAAGGTATGAAGTGCTAATGGTGTGTTTTGAGCTTCAAAGCTTGTATGAGAAGGGGAAGGGATCTCAGAGGCAGAGATGAAGAGACTGTGGGCAGGAAGGAGGCATGTAGAAATACGCTGTGGTAGCAGGTTTGGTGTCACTGTGAGACTGGCTAAGCAAGAAGGGAACTGGCTGGAGAGGGAGTCAGAGACAGACTGTGAGTTGGAGAAGACGTTCTTGAAGTGAGAGAACTTCACCCTATGAACCTATGCATGGGTGTGAACTGCTCTTCTAGAGTCTTTAGGTAGAGTGAAGAGGTGTGTGGCTTTTGCAGCCATTACAAATGAGTGTGCCTACCTTGCTTGGGCTGCACATTCATTGAGAGATCAGATGTTCAGCTAGAGGGTGGAAAATGAACTTCCTTTACTAATTGGACATCAGGGCTGTCAGCATTTGTGCGAGGAGCAAGACTCTGTGTCTTTGACAGGATAAGAGATGCCTGTCCACAGAGGCCACAGAAAGAACACTTGTTGCAGCCAGCTCAGATGAAGGAAAGTGAAAAGCATACAGGACTGTGTGGGATGGGGTCGAAGTACAGCAACCTCAAAAGAACTAAGTGGTGAAAGTCTTCCAAGCCTGTGTGCGAAACAATCGGCGATGACTCGGGGAATGGAAAAAGATGTGAGAAATCTGTGTTCGGTTCCTGGTTTAGTTCCTCTTCAAGAAATCATTCCATTCTGGCTGTGATGCCTTCTCCATCTGCAGCCTGAAGGTAAATCCTTTTCTTTTACTCTCTTACTTAGATTGCAAATTCTTTTCCTCCTATACAAGGGGTGTTAGGTTCCATGGCTCCCAGCTGATCCCTCAGTCTTGCTGTCCATACAAATCACTAATACCAGTTAGTGAGGTTCAGATGCAATGCCAGCTGCAGGGAATAAGCCTTCGGAAAAGCTGCTTCTGTACTGGACCTGCCTTGCAACCCTTTTAGCCCTGAACTGACTTGTTGTCCCCCTTTTATGTTGGTCCAATGCAGTGGAAAAGAAGGATCCATCCTGCTTGTGAGTCACCTGCTTTTCTCATTCGTAGGGTTGGACTTGGAAAGGAAAGGACAGGATAATGAATTGACCTTTGAAATGCTTTACTTCTTGTGTTTATTTTACCTCAACAGCAGGTGTCTTCCTAAATAAATTCCAGCTGAAACTCAGTGTCCTCTCTTTTCAAATCTGTCTGTTTAGATCACAGTATTTCAGGAAACAACAGGTGAAGTTTTGCTGGTTTAGATACTGTAATGTATTCAAAACAAGATTGCAAGATAAATTGGAATATGTCTTGTCATAGGGAAAATTCTGCACATATTCTCATTTTGGAGGTAAAATAGGGCCCATGAGAGAATCCTGAGGATCTGTGAGTGGTTGCATCTCTGACTTCCCACACTTTACTTAAAGCTTATTTCCAAAAGTAGGAAGCCTAATTAGAAATAAGCTACTGCACACAGTTGCGTTGCTGGCCCTAGTGAAGTCTATTGAGAAAAATAATGTTTCTCAGTAGTGTGTAGTTGACTTATTCAGTCTTTTTACCCCTCTTACTCCCCTCTGTAGCATATCACAGTCTGTTTCAGCAGGTATTTTCTTCTGTTAGGTACCAATATGAAGCCTCTTAAAAAATAAACCTCTTGGTACAGACATCAGTATTATTCCCTGGTATGAATAGGTGACGTCTGGTAGTACAAATTCTAATGACTTTAAATGGATCTCTTTACATAGATTTTTTCTCTGTGTGTGCATGTGTAGACATCTAAAATAACACTTCTGTGTTCAATAAATGGGAAAAAAGTATTTAATGTTTTATTTTCATCCATGGCTTCACCTGAAACAGATCACCACTAGTTTTATGGTTTTAATCGTTTTGAGACTCTTACTGGAACTTTTTTTTTTTTACTGCCTTAGTCCATTATCATTGCCTGTGGGCCATGGACCAGGAATGGAGAGCCTGTTCTTCTTTCTATCCTAAATAATTTAAGTATATTGTTCATTGTGGGTTTCAGGGTTTTTTAATCACTGGTGTCTAGGGTGAAGCATTTTTCTCTTAAACTTCAGAGGCTACAAAAACATGGCTCCCAAGCCTTCTGTTAGCCTGAAATATTTTTTTGGTTTGAAATATTCAGAGTGGCAAAAGAGCTTCAGAAACTGCATTTGGTGCTGAGTATCTGTGGCCACATGGCTTTGATCTGGGTAGAATAATTGTGCTTTTTTTCTTAGGATTTCTAGCACGTTACCATTAATCAAATATTCTGACAGAGCTCTATGAGGGGGCTGATACATACTCTGCTTTTTAAAATGTACATCTGGCACACTCCTGTCATGGCCCAAGATGTGGAGATGTTCAGGAGTGACTTTTCTGGTGGCTCTGCATTGAAAGCCCTTGGACACCAGTAACAAAGACAAATCTAAGTGACAAGATAAGGGACAGGCCAGCTAAACAGAAGTTTTTTGTCAGCTTCCTAGAAATATTACAACACATACAAGAGGAACTAGGAATTCGTGATGCTTATGTTTTGCCCTGGGTAAACTGTAGTTTAGAGACTCCAGCTTCCTATTGGGATTATAAGGAGCTAGGATCTTAAAATGGAGAGGGGTGGACAGGGACAGACTTTCACAATTGAATTCTATCTGCATTTTGAGAATGTCTTAATTTATTTAATACTGTTTTAAAGCCCCATAGTAGCATATAATCAGAGAATATACATAGATATACACGTACATAGTACTTCCTTGAGCTGATGAAAGCAGGTTGGTGAGGGTGGAAGTGGACAGATGGTCTTGCTCTGTCCTCGCAGGAGTTGTGTGTGTTGATTCTGAGGGAGATGGTTCCTATGTCAGTGGAGGAGAAGGACCTCCATATCAAATGCCATGCAACAAACCAGTGGAGAAGTCTTGGGAGGCCACGTGAGTACAAAACTGATATGGCTGAGCAAAACCATGGATGTCTCATCTCCTTTTTTGCTTAATCAGCTGCAGATAGGAGCAACTTGCAGTTATAACTAAGGTAGTAGTGTACAGTCCAGCATGGGCAACTTACCAGGACTTCGAGTGTTCCAAATGATGTGATTGCTCCCACCTCTTCTGTCATGCACCTCTTGAATGTTGAGTTAATAGAAATACCGGTCCTACTGGGAATACCTGGAGGCTACAAGGGCTGGCTGGCCTGCAGTTGTTCTGTGGTGGATGTTTGAAGGGGGAAATACAGCCTGGGGCACTGTCACATCTGGGCGTAGAGGAACCACTCCTGCCTTTGTGACAGGGCTGTGAAAAGGTTGAGTGGACTTTGTGACAAGGGTAAAGCAATTGATAATGCAGCTACTGCAAACTGCTCTGTAGTTGGCGGGAAAGCGCACTCCCCAGCTGGGAAGCTGTTGGAATCTTATAAAAAGAAGGTGGTTTGCTGCAAGTTAGCAGCGATGTTTTGGAGAGTGCCTGGGATTAGGCAGGCAGTGTTAAAGGTCTGAGGGAGAGAGGGGGCAAATGTAGTTGTGATTTGTCACTGCCCTGTTTTATTCCTGACAGCTGCCTGGGGATCCTGTCGGCCCCCTACAAGACAGTGGAGCAGCTTGAACAAGTCTAACCTGTTCTTTGCCTTCACAATTGTCCTTTTCCATAAAGGAACACTTTCGACCCTTTCATATCCCAGAGTTGTACAAAGGGGATGTCCTCCGTACTAGGTTTTGCCCTGTTGGTGCAATACTTCAAAATACTTCCAAAATGTTTAATTTCCTTGCCTTGGAAAAGAATATTTGATAGCAATGTCTTCAAAAAAATGATAGAGGTTTTATGAGGGTCATCTGAATATTGCACCCTGACCCAAACCTAGCTCATTTCTTGGCGTCACGATAGATCTATTCTTACTTTGTTTTCTTAGATGCTCAGGAAAGCTACAACTGAATAGGCTTAAAGCAGAATAAGGCTGTTCCAAAGCAGAGGTACAAGAATGAGGCTATATTTGTTTGGACCTGATGAGTTAACCCCATCAAATTTGACTCCCATTCTAATCAGGATGAAGCCAGAAACGGCTGTAATCATAGTGTCTGGCCATCCTCCTTGAAATTTTCTAATGCCCTGGTCTAAAGTTATAGGGAAAGAAATACTGAGATTCTGACTAAGAGGCTTTATAAACCCTCCACGGCTTATTCTTTCTTTTCTGCTTTTTTATTTCAAAGCCATGGCATTTGCCTTTCTTTTTTTTTCTTTTTTCCAGGTCAGAATATGTATTTGTTTCTCTATAGCAGACATCTTAGCTTCAGCATTTAGAGGCCAGTCCTGCATTTACTGAAGCCACTGATTTCTAGGTATGTAGAAGGGAGTCCTTCATGTCTGCTTTTGCTTTCTCTGCTCTGAACTTAACTCTTTAAACACAGGGCTCATACTTGTCTGAGTTATTCAGCCACTATTTGCTCAAGGCACTTACCTTATCATCGAGAGTTTTTACACCTCTCAGTCTAGAAATTTTTATGCCTTCAGCAGTTTGTTTGAAGGGAGGAAGCTCTGTTATCTCCTCATTGCATGGGGATATCCAGTGTACAGGGAAAGTGACTTTCCCAATGCTCCTCACCTGCTCAGTGGCTCTGGTATCTCACTATGACTGTCTCGATCCTTGTCTGGTATTCCACTCTATGCCCTGTGCTTGAGGGAATAAATACTCTGAGGGTTATACTTTGCATCTTGATAGAAGTGAGAGATTGTTTCCAGCAATATGAGAAAAAAGCCTTCCAATGTACCCTTGTGAAGTACCATCATTCTGGCATATTGGATAATTTGGATAATTTGCATTGAATACTTCTGTTGAGGAAAGAAAGATGTCATTGAGGATATTACAGTATTGCACACATGATGAGGGAAAAAAGACTAGAGGTAAATAATGAAGCCACCTGGTAGGAAAAGTATGAAACAGAATATTCATTTTTCTTTGATGGGAATAACAGATGACAAAAGCGAGACTTTCTTCAGATTGTTTGTTTACAGAAAATTCATATCCACAGAGACTGAATGTTAAATTCACTCTCTGATGTTAGTGTTTGCTGGATGCATGTGGCCACTAGAGTATGTTCTTATGATCTTACCATTTATTTACCTTGATACAAAACTCCAATTACTGCCAGAGATGCTTCTTGTTAAATATGGTAAGAACTCTAGCTTCTAAGAGAGTGAATATGTATTCTTTACTCTGGGGCCATGCTGAGCACGATGCTAAGGAATGAAAATACTGGGGACTTTGGTGCAAATTAATTAAGTATCTAAAGATAAGTGTAATGAAAATAGTTTGAAGAAGTTTGGGCTTTAGAGACAGATGATATTTGGATCAGAAAATAATACAGTTCCGTGTCTGTCTTTGTTTAGGAAGCTTTTCAAAGCTTTATTTTTTCTTTTACATAGATGTAAAGTCTAGTGCTTATAAAAGCTGAGGACCTATCACTTTTGTTAGAGTTTAATTCTTAGTAACTTAACAAACGCCCAGGGTAGTTGTTGCTATGGTCTCTGTAGACTCACAGAGTGCTTGGAAGCTTTGTGTTGTGAAAGTCCCCAGCTTTTAGCTGTCATTGTGATCTGAGGAATAAATAAGGGAAACTCTAACATGAGAGGTGAAGAAACAGGAATAGAAAGGGTTTTAGCTCAGTTTGTGGGGTGGACCTGAACACTTTGTGTTGTTGTCCTTGTGTAAGCAGTAAATCACATCCCTCAATAGTAGTCTGAGCTGAAAATCTTGCTGGCAACCCAGAATGCCTTCCTTTAAATCCTGATTGCTAATGACAAATTATTTCTGAGAGGACTTTGTACTATTGGAGCATGGTCTAGACTCCAGGAATTCCACAGCATCTTAAAAAACTGCTGGTTGGTTTGAGTAGTGGCTGAAGATGAACAACTCATAGTCAGACACTGAAATCAGTGGGAACTGGGGACTCAGTAATAAGCAAAGAAAGAGTATTTAGATAAGAATGAAGATCAGTAAAAAAGAAATATAACTTTGCCAAAAGTATTTCATGTAAGTCTCTTTGGATTAATTAATCTTTATAACTAGTTTTTCAAACAAAAGAAATTAGATCTGCTGCATTGCATTTTCATAGGTCTCTATGGTGTTACACAGGCAATTCTTAACTTGTTTAGGAGGCAGCTACTAGAACCATAATGTGAGGTGGAACTGGTAAAAGAGAAAGCAGTTACACTAAAAGAAAGACTACCATACTGAAAGCAAGTTGCTAAAGGAAGATCTGATTGAGTTTTGGCACTGGATTTGGTTGAAGATATTTCTTTAATGATGCTGTCATGAAAACTGAAGCATGCCTGCATTGATAGGGAAAAATGAGATGCACTGGCAGTACAGAGGAAGTCTTAAATCTCCCATGGGAAACTTAAGATAACCGTGAGAAAGCAAGTGGAAGAAAAGGAATTAAACGCACTAGGAGAAATGTAAAGCTACACTCATAAATATCCTATTTCCACTGGAAACTCATAATTTAGAAGTAGGTAAGTAGGAGAGAGACTGGAATGTTGTATGTATTTTGTTATTAGATGATTGAAAAATGTGAACTACCTCCATAAATGGTGTTCTTGGATAAGAAAAAGATCTACCCTCCTGGTACTAATACAAGCCAACTGTGTTCAAGAAGAGGCACTTGAAGAAAGGGCTCCTGGACACTCACAGTTTGTCTCCTGTGGGACAATATTTTGTTTAGCCTAGAGAAAACAAGATTGAAAGGGAATAATACTGTTCTAAAATCACAAGTAAAAGGTAGGAAAATGCAATGTATGAAGTGAGAGTTAAAAAACCCCACCACCATGAAACAAACATAGCAGAACTTAAAAATATGGGTTTAAATACCCAAGAGAAGTGAACAGACATAGAATACATTTAGTCTGGAAGCTAGAAGGTGGTTGGTGTTTCTGAAAAAGGACAGTCTGAAACAGCTTTAGCAAGTGCAGGATGTACTTTTTTGGCCCTATGCCTGCTTCATGACCTCTAATACCATCTCTGAGGATGAAATACCCACATCCATGTAGCCCAATCTTCGAAAATAGTATAGTACTTTCATGTTTTTTAGCTAAAAAAGCTAATAAATAGCTAACTTTGACTCCATCTCGTTATTGCAGGTGTCTTGAATCCTGCTTCTGGAATGATGTAATCCCAAATGCTGACATTTATGTTCATGAATGGTCTAGTCTTTCTTGGCTATTGGCTAACATTTCATGACCCTGTGGCAGGATCAACTGTTCCGGTTACCGCTACTGTTTTTGAAGCTGCCTTTTTACTGTAGAGTTGTACAAAATTTTTTGAGATGGTGCTTTTTATTCCTTTAAAAAAAACCCTTCAAGAATTGGAACAGTTTAATGGGTAATTTTTTTTCTCTTTCCAACAATGTGCTTTCTTCTTTTTGGTCTCGTGTCACCTTACTCAGCATCTTTCTTAAACAGCTGGTGTGGTTTGTGTGACAACTGGAGCTCCAGCAACATACTATTGCACATCCTCTTTATACCAGAGGCAACAAACCCCCTCTCCAGCTTTCTGCCTTGCCTGGGAAAGATCAGTACCTGGAAGAAGGCCAGTCAGCTGTAACTGAACCCTTTCCACATAAGAGATAAAAATGCCCAGGAATTTGTCCATCCACAGAGCAAAAAAAGAAAGATTTGCTGGCTTTCCCACAATCAGCCAAGCTGCCATAAGTGGTTAGACAGAGAAAAACTTATGCTCCGTGCAAGAGTGATATTTTTCCTGGATAATGTGGTGATAAACACAGCATTGATACCTAGAGTTGGAATTTTTATAAAGCACGTCATTCTGGTTTGTACCTATCCAGGCAATGGGAGAAGCTGTATAGATTTCAGTGAACGTAGAGATTAAACAACTTCTGGATTAGTTTGAAAAAATTCAGTCAAGGTTGAAAGAAAACCTGAGATTTTATTTTAAAAAAATTTTCTTAGATATTCAGAGAGTAGGAAAAACTTTTCTCTTCATGGTGAGTACAATAGTTCTGTAAGGTGACAGGTAAGAGTAATGCCAAATTGTTTCTAATAATAATTAAAGCAGTTCCTAAGCTTTACTGATTTATTTTGTTGGCCTGAGCTGTACTTGTACATTTGTTTTATTTATCACAGAATACTGTAATAACAATATCAAAAGAATTTACGGTGGGGTATGCTACTTTACTTTCATCAAAAAAAGTTACAGCAGATGCTTTGAATTTACTGCAGATGGTGGCAAATATTTGCCTTATTATAAGGTTACACTACTGGAGTGTCATGACTGTTATTTAGTAAATCAGCTCATGATTCAGGTGGTAATATCTATTAGCTGTGGCTGGCAAGGCTCAAATGAAATAGCAAATAAGCCAAATACTCAGCAAGTTCTTGCTCTTGAAGCAAATGGGGTTTTTTTTGAGAAACGAGATTTTTTTTTTGTTAACTCCCTCCTATCCGCCTTCTGTACTTGATTGTGAGAATTCCCATAGCCTTACAGGACTCCCCAGAAGTGATGCCTCAGCATGAGCAGGGCTGCTGATTTGTGCTCATTGGGGTCCCTCATCTAAGGGGTGATATTTAACAAGAGCCTTGCTGAATACAATGCTGCCTTGTGCTCCTGACTGGAGTCTGTATGGATTTGTCCTGTGCAGGAGCACTGAGCCTGCTTGAGAGGCAGGGCAACACAACACCTTTTTATTTTTTTTCCCCCTCTCAGGAGCTCAGTAGAGCTGAACTTTCTTCTTGAACGGTAGTGTGAGGTAGGGGATGCAGGCACCTGCACATGAGAGCTGTATGTATATACATGAATTTGACATGGAGGTGCAGGAATGTGGCTTTGTCCCCAGGGGCTGAGGAAATGATGGTTTTGTGGGAGACCCATTACTACAGTGTCAGAAAATACTGCATTTTAGTTGACAGGGCTTAGGATGCACTATCAGGCCTTAATGGTCAGCATCACCTGAGGTCTCCACCGTGCCCTTATCCCAGGTGTCTAATCTAAGTTCTGTCCCTGCCTGAGCTGAGTTTTGTTGGAGTGTTGGTCTCCAGCTGCAGCCATGCTCCTCTTGGCTGTGGATACCCTTGATCTATGACTTGCTGCCTTGGGCTTCTCTTGTCACCATGGACATCCCTGGTGACCACTGGGCTATTTCTGACCTGGTTGCCCTCAGTGGGTCTGATCCCGGCTATGGCTTGTGCTCCCAGCCTTGCTCCTGCCTCATATCCATGAGCTCTGGGCTGACCCCAGCTGCCACCATGGGACTGCCTTGCCCACCTTGCCCAGATATATTGGGGCTGGGTTTTTGCTGGTGAGGTCTTGGTCATGAGATTTGCCTCAGATCCTGGCTCCCTGTCCCTCAAGGAGAAGCTGACCCATGTGATGCTTTGCTGTTTGTGCAACTAATTAAAAATGTCATGTATATCTGAGCTCTTCTGTGTCTGTGGAGTGAACACAAAATAGGAAATATCAGTGGGATAGGTTCACATGTTTTCCTCCCCTCCCAAAAAATGTGGGAGGAAGCCAAACATGAAGAAAGTTGCCTTTATTCTCTCTTATCAGCAGTGCTGTTGCACCTGGTGCTGAGCTTGACATATGAAAGGACATTGCTGTATCCTGTGTGAAATGACGTGAGTTCCAGCTCATGAGGTAATTCCAAGTGGATTGGGAGCAGGAAGCACAGGCCCTCTCTTCAGATACCTAACTCCCTGGGCAGGCTCTAGAGGTTTGAACAGCTCAGATAAGTAGCTAAAGTTTTTCATGCTTTTATCCCAGCTGACTGGAACACATAAATGTCTTGGGAATATAGAAGGCATAAAAGATCTACTTGAGGTCATGAGTTTGTTCCCTGAAAGGTGTGATACCTTCCCCAGGTGGGAAACACGTCCACACAGCCCAAGGATGAAGAAAAGCTTTTTTTGTTGTGAGGCCTGTTGTAACTATTGAAAATCACAAAATCTTTTAATTCAGACTCTTCAATAGGGTAAAAATTGCCTTATTTTGGCAGTTTGATCTTACATGTGAGATAACTCCGAAAATTTTTGCTGTGACAGATAATTTTTGGTCTTAGAAAACAGCAGGAATAAGAAGAGACCTGAATGTGTTTGGGATAAGATCAGAGAAAATACTCCTACTTTAAATTAATAACTGCGTAATTTGAGATATTGGAGCACACACAGCCATTTTCTGAGCTCCATTTGGGAGTAGGGGAATGTGTAAGAGTTAATCCAGTTCCACAAAAGGTAATCTTGTTATGAGTTAATGCAAGCAATTTCTAGGTTAATGGATATCCATGAGGAATTGTCCAATGTTTATGCTATCTAATGCATGTCTATTTTACGAGGAGAGGGGGATTTACTACTCTTGCATATTTTTTTAACAGAACAATTGCCATTAAAAAAATGTATACTTTGGAGAGTTTTAATTATGTTAATTATCACATATTTTGTTAATAACATTTTCTTTTGAAGATGCCCATTAGAGGTTTTAAAGTGTTAATTTGCTAGAAAATCAAATGAGAACCCTGTTTGAAATTTCCCTTTAAATTAACTTTATTTACTTTTATGTCCTAATTAAGTGGAGATAATAGTATTGATGGAAATATTACAGAACTAGAAATTATTGCTTAGATATTTTACTTAATACCAAGACTTTAATCTTAATGTAATGCATGTTTTGTTCTAATCAATGTGTAGCCCTTGCATTTAATTTACTTATGTGTTTTGATCAGAACATCTAAATGGGAATGTTGATGCAAAATAAAACTATCTTAACAGATAGCCCTCTGATACTGTTGAGCTCCTTCTGAGTAATACGTTCCCCCTCATAGCAGCTGTAATCTCTGCTGGAAAAAGTGTTGAGGGTTTTCAGTACTTTAGCATTACCTCATCGTGTATTAGGTAATACACAGTGATCCCACTTAAAACAAACTTTCCATAGTGTTTGCAAATCAGCCTAGGATGTGTAACTTGCTTCAAATTTGACTGCTATAATGCCTGGTCCCACAAAGCCATGGAATTTGCCTGTTGCATAGATTTTACATTGATGCACAGATACATTGTATGGACATAAATAATTCTCTGCAGTAAAACGGATGACAATTCTATGAATCATGGGTTTTATATCAATAGAACTGCATTAATAGTAGGAGACAAGAAAAAACAAGTAAAAAACTTACTATCTGAGCAGCAATCCCTCACTGCTTCACAGTCCACCCATTGCGGCTTCAGTACATTGTGGGCGTGTTTCCTGTGAAGATGTTCCCTGGCTTCCCCCCTCTTTCTCCTCACATGAGGTAGGGAGACGGCACCAGCAGGTGCTGCTCACTTGGGGGCCACCCAGAGCTCGCTCATTTATAACAGTGTAATGGAGGTCAATAAAATGGTGCAGAAGTTTTATAACACTGTCTCAAAGGTGTATTAGCAGAGCCCTCTACTGCTGCTAGCTGCTGTTTGCTGCTGCATGCTCCTGCTTGCTCCTGCATGTTCCTGCTTGCTGCTGCTGCTTGGAGCTGAAGGGGGTTGGCCGTAGGTGCATCTAAGATTTCAACTTATCATGGTGTGTTTCCAGACCCTCATGACATTTGAGGGATCACTGTACATTTCTGCAGTGTTAGTGTGTGGATCAGAACTTAGGGAAAGCTCTAATCCGTCTGAGTGGAATGGGAGCTCTGCCTTGATACAAGGCAGTCAGGCTTTACTACATACCCTAATCCATCCTGAAGGGACTTGGCAGGTTTTTGTGGGTTTTTTCACATGTTTCAGTACAAAAGGGAGAGGCACCAGTGGCAGATTCCTGCACAGGGACACTCACACTTGTGGGATGACACAAGCAAGTTTGATAGGTTTTTGTGAAGTTCATGAACATGGATGTCACCTGCTCATTTACTTCTATCTCTATGTTCACCTATGAGAGAAAGGAGCCATTCTGGAATGCTTGGTCTTTGTGTAACTTTGCTCCTCTAAAGTCCACACCTGACAGCCTTATAGAGGGACAGAATTGATCTAAACCTCTGGAAGAATCTGTTCCATGTTTCCTATTCTGCATGTATTGCTATGTTTTTGCCATTGCAGGAAAATTTAATGTACTGGTAGTTGGGCTTGTGGTTTGCAAAGCTGTTGTACCATGTGATGTCTGACAGGCTGAAGAAGATCCAAGCAGAGCTATATGATGGATTGGTGACCAAAAGCAGGGCACTTGTCATAAAAGCAGGGCAAGCTATGTAAACCAAATATCTAGTTTGCACAGAAGGGGTAATTTGAGTTACTTTTAAATAGTTAGCTTTTATGGTCAATTGGGTACTTCCACATTACTAGTAATAAGCCATAAATCTATTTGGTATAATATAAAATCATTTTTAAGCCTCTCAGACTAAATTTTCAGGTAAAGAGGAGAAATTGAAATTTATAATCCATACCATTTTTTGTGTAATTGTTATTAATAAATTAGCAAGAAAGAGGCAGCAGATGGAATGAATTGTTGTAGTTCATTAATTTTATGATGGCTTTCTTTGCATGAGCCAATTATGTCTGTCATTGTATCTCTAAACTGCAGTGGTGCCCAAAGGAAAGGGCACACAGACAGGGACAAATCATCTAGGGGATTTCCTGCTTTCTGAGGTGTTCAGAGAAATTCAGCCTGTGTTCTCACTAATAGCTTTGTTGGAGATATCAGGCCCCAAAAGCTGTTGCAAATGTGGTTCCATTAAGAACCTACCTTCAAAGGCTGGGTGAAGAGGTGATTAGTCTTGTTGAGTGTGTACAAAACTGGAATCTTCTGAATTATCAATTCAGGATGATGAAGACAATTTCTGAGTTTTATCTTGATGTGCCTTCAGGTTCTCCTGATGTGTTCAGGAATGTTTTCCAAAGATGCCGTGCTGGAAGTTGCACAAACAGATGCTTATGTGGCTAAGGACAATAGGAAAGAAAATTATGTTTGTGGTGCCTGTGACTTGGGAAAGCTTCCTTTATATATGGCACTGTGAACTCTTTAATTAGAAAGCACTCTGTTATCTCCTGAGCCCCTGAGTGGTAATACACTGATAAAGTTTCATGTGGAATATGGGTTGATTTGCTTTACCTTCATACCTTGTATTCTCAACTTGGAGATGGTGGCTGTTTTTCTGTCAGATGTATGCTTCACTTAATGGCTGTAGTTTATTACCCAGTAGGTCATATCCTGTATATATTTTAAGAACAAACACCTCTGAGATTGTGACTTGGTGGAAGGGGGTGACGTGTCATTGCTGTTGTTTTCACTACAGCCTTGTGGAAAAACTAATTACCTTTTCATCTTGGTAAATTCAGAGGTCAGTTTACCACTACTATATCACAACATGACAGGGAACATGGGTAATTAGGTAGGCTGTGTAACCTGGATATTCCATGGATCTCATTACATCTTATTTAGAAAGGCTATAATTTGATTGGTGGAAAATTAAGGCATCTCCTCATGGGTCATTTTATCTTTCTGCAATAATAATTCTTGGCTTGATTAAAAATTGATCCAGTGTCTTAAAGTGAATTTATTATTGCTGCAATCTATCACCCACAGACAGATAATCTGGTTCCCATCTTTATCTGATTTGAAAAATCTGTCACTTATTATGTGTTTTTTTTCCCAATCATTTAAATTGATGGTTTACTGAGGCAAGGCATGCTACCATCGGCTTCTTGAAGAAAGCATGTAAGAGACTTTAGGCCAGTATTTTTTACTGCAAGGAATCTGATACTATGTCAGGTATTGATTGGAACTATCTTGTGGCATCATTTTCTCTGGGGAAAAAAAAATCAAACAAATTTTGGATTCAGAGCAATAAGGAGGACAGACATGTCTTTTTGTTGGAGAAAATGGTCTGTGTTCCAAGTGTCTGAGTGAGTTTCTGCCTCGTGTGCTGCAGCCCCTGCTGAATGCAGATCTTAAATTGGTCAGGTTATATAAAGGCTTGTCTCAGTCTGCTGGCTTTAGTGAGTACTGAAACCTCCTTAGCCATGCATCTGTGTGCCCCAAACCTGTCCAGATCAAATAAGCAGAATGAAACTAAGGCGAGATGCATGAGCAGCATCCTCAGAATTGCAGTTTTAGGAAATATTTTTTCCCTTTGTTGTCTGCTTGAGCTTTGGTGGATCTTCTTCAGGCTTCAGTTTTCATCCAATTTGCTCATGTAATAGCAGAGTGTGAAATTCTGATCAGGGAAGAGTGATCTTCAAGTCTTTTAAAAAACATCTTAGCTGAAGGAATGTTGCAGTAAACATTGCATTAAAAGTACCGAAAGGATTTAACACAAACCCATCTTTAAAAACAACAACATTTATAAACCAGATGGAGTTATTGGAAAAACACTGTATTGTGGTATAAACATTAGAGAATCACAATAATTCACAGGCAAGTTTTAACACACTTATTTTCCAGTTGTCCAAAGTATTTTAAAAAATAAGGTCATATTTCTGTTCAGAAACCTAAGAGATCCAGTATATCTATACTTATTAGCAAACACTGGCAACTATTGCATATGTTCTCATTCCTGCAGCTACCCTGGAGAAAAAGAGGATAAAAGGAGATTGTGCAGCCAGCGAGTCAAGAGGTTGGTATATGAGAGAAGGAAAAGTTATTAACAGTCCTGTTATATGGCTTTATACTGAGGCAAAAATGGGAAAAAATGGAGGCACGCAATTTTTAGTTGCGTTTCTCAAAGAAGAGTAAAGGCTGAGGCAGCTCTTTCAGCCAATTTCCTATGACTTAAATATGGTGACTCTTATTGGTTGAACTTATGGAATTTAGCTCGGGAAGTTTGCACAGTTTGGTATGGAAGAGGATCTATAAATTTAGACTGAAAACAAATACACTAATCCCTTGTTACATTGTGATTCACCATTTGTGGCATCAATACATTGCGGTTCCCCTCCCCACTGGCTTTACCCTACTTCGTGGATTTCACAGAATCACAGAATTAACAAGGTTGGAAAAGACCTTTGAGATCACCAAGTCCAACCTATTACCTGTCACCATCCCCTCATCTAAACCATGTCACTCAGTGCCTCATCGAGCCTACTCTTAAACATTAGAAATCCACTTTAGTACAGTGGTAAGTGTCCCCACCTGGTGTGTGGGAGACCTGGGTTCGATTCCTGCCAGGGAGACAGTGTTAAGAGTTGGACTCGATGATCCTTGTGGGTCCCTTCCAAGTCAGAATATTCTGTGATTCTGTGATCTCCAGGGACAGTGATTCCACCACCTCCCTGGGCAGACTGTTCCAAGGACGGATCACTCTTTCAGTGAAAAAGTTCTTCCTAATATCCAGCCTAAACCTCCCCTGTCCTTTTGTTCTGTCTCCAGTAGCCTGAGAGAAAAAACTGACACCTGCCTGACTACAACCCCCTTTCAGGTAGTTACAGACAGCAATAAAGTCACCCCTGAACCCCCTCTTTTCCAGGCTAAACAGCCCCAGCACCCTCAACTGCTCCTCATAGGGCTTGTGCTCCAGCCCCCTGACCATCCTTGTTCTAGTAGCTCAACATCTTTCTTAAACCAAGGGGCCCAGAACTGGACACACTACTCAAGGTGTGGTCTAACCAGTGCTGAGTACAAGGGAAGGATAACTTCCCACGTCCTGCTGGCCACACTATTCCTGATACAGGCCAGGATGCCATTGTCCTTCTTGGCTGCCTGGGCACACAATTTTGATTATCATGGCATCTTTCTGGAATCGACCCGTGATATTTAAGGGATTACTGTAGTAGAAAGTAATTGATGTAATAAACATTTGGTTATGGAAGAGAAAGTGACTGACATTCTGCTCTTTGGGTAGACAATGTGAATTTTGCTGCTGACTCTTTATGGCTTAATGTGCACTTTGTGCACATTATAAAATGTGTCCTTTCTAGCCTAACATAGGTTGACTCCTTCCAGACATCAGTGCCCTGATAATCCAGGACTGGTGTTCTACAATGTTGTCCTTCTTTTTTTTTTTGATGTCAAAAAAAAGGACTAAGTGGTTGCCAAATTAGCAGTATCAAGAAGAAAATCACTCTGTTCCTTCAAAGCAGACTTCAGGACAATCCAGACTTTCTTAAAGGGAACAATTTTTTTTTTTTAGATTAAGACTTTTTAAATGTGATCTGCAAAATTGAATTGCTTCTGTTATGTTGAGCAAGCATAGTTGTCTCTGTTTCCAGGCCTGCAAAGATAAGCATAACCTGTGATTCCAGATAGTAATCAGAACAAGAGGTGGTACTCTTGAAAGTGAGGGAAGTAACCTGTGTAAGTGAAATTTTCCTGCTTAGGGTCACTTCCTGCATTTGTTCAGTAGTGGTGTCCTGTCTTCCTTTGGTAAAGGGACTTCTCAGGTATGTGTTCTTCGTAACTTGTCCTGGTTTGTTGTGAGGTCCCATAGTCCAGAGATGGGTAGTCCCTGGAGAAGCATTGTGGCAGATTGTGTTTTCCTCTGTTTTGAGATGAAGCTTGAATTCAGGACCTCAGGGCAGGCCAGGAGTTGGTCCTTTACTGAGCAGCATTTTGCTGCAAGTGTTACCCTGGGCCTCAGTGCAGTATCTTGCCTCTGGGGAAAGCAGCAGCTCCTGGAGTTCAGAAGTGGGAGCATCAGGGTGGAGGGAGCTGCCACTCCATAGTGTCCATTTTCCATTCATCCTGCTCCCAACTCTGGGCTTTTTCAAGAAGTATTTGGAATCTGTCTCCAACCAGCCACAAGCTACTGACCTGTGGCTTGGGTAATGACTGACGGCAAGTGGAGAAGGTTGTCTGAAGAGGCTTCCAGTTGCCCTCATTGATTTGTTCTTGTTGTGCGCCCTCCCCCTGCCTCCCCCAAGTTGCTGTTGATACAGTCTCACTGCTGTTAATACTTTCCCCAGAGGCCAAGTAATTGTTGCTTATTGCCTGTCCATATTCCCTATGATTAGACTAGACTACAGGATTGGAAAGCAGATAAAGGCAAGAAGGTGTTACTTTCTCTGTAACACATTCCTGACAGTATGTGAAAAACCATCCAGATGGGTAAAGCTGTGTGTCATCTTAAAGCAGAAGAGATCAAGCTCATAGACATGGGATAGGTTTCTCTATCGTGTTTCACTGAGGGTAGCAATAATGGATTTTATTTATTTGGTCTTCTTAAAAACACATTTCATTCTAATCTAGGCTTAAATTTCACAATTAAACAAGGTATTTCTGGAAGCAGAGGATTCTTATATATACTAATAGATTTATATTTGGAGTAAACATCCCTAGTGTCTAAAAAGCCATGAATATCCATAGTAAGCGGAATAGTTACCTTGTTATTTTAATATGAGTTTTATAGGTATCTCCACCCAGGAAGTAACACCAGCAGAAAATAGGGGCAACAGCATTGCAAGACTAAGGTTAAATAAATAAATAAATAAAACAAAGCTGTATAAAAATAGTAGTCTTCGTTGGGTTTCAGTGTCTAAATCATCATTACAGTCCATAATACATGTGTTGCAGGTTCAGGACATAGTTCTGCATCTCCTATTGAATTATTAATGAATTTTTCTGCTGCCAACTTATTATAGAACGATTTTTTGCACTTTGTACTCTTTGCTGTGAATCTGGATTTTTCTGACTTTTAATGCAAGTATGTGTCTGGAGCTAAGGAGTCTTGTGCCAACACCTGAGATTCCCAAGGCAGAGCTGACATGCTTAAAGGCTCTTCTCAGTCACCTCTTGCCCTCCAGGCTGCTCAGGGCCTTGTTCCCATGGACCAGCAGCCTGGGTTTAGGGTGCTGTAGAGGAGTTCTGCTTGTGGTGTTTAAAAACATGTTTTACGTTAGAAATCATGAAACAGTATTTTGTTAAATAGAAGTTTTTAATGACATCTTGGGTTTTCTTCCTCAGGAAAGGTAATGCTGGCTTTAATCTTCCTGTCTTGTAAAAATCCTTGTGCTCATTTTTAGCAAATCTACAGTGTGTTGTGCTGTTTCCAAAGTGTGTAGGCTTGCCTTGTGGGTGTGGGACTTGGAAGAAGACAAATGGCTTTGGTGGGAGGTTGGTGTGCCCACACTCTCCTGAACACATGGTCAGTTATTCAACTTCCTAAACTCACCTGCAGGCTGTCAGGCAATTGCTTTAGAATGTGTTGGGCTGTATTTTCACTTTCCTCCTATCTTGTGATTTCCTCACTAAGGAAATGCCCAACAAAATCCATCTCCTGTCTTGTCTAATTAGATGAGCCTTCTCAATCATTGTTGGGTCATTTATTCCATTCATTTCTTTTCACAAGTGACAAACAAGGAAAGGTTCCTGATATATTCACTGCCAGCAGTGAAACCAATGAAGTAGGGAGAGAGAAAAAAGGTTTATAGGGTATTGACACAAATGCTAGCACTGAACACTATGCTGTATCTGAACCCAAATTGTTATTTATAACTCTGTTTACAAAGTGTGAGAACTAATTACTATGTTGTATAGTTTCATTTACTCACATATAAAGTATTTTCTGTGCTCAGAAAGGGCTGAACTGCAGTAAAATCCAGTAAGCTATGTACAAAGTGATCCAAGGGCAGATAGTATAGTGTTTCAGAGGCTGTGTATGCTACAAACAGACCTGCCTGAGATGATTGCACTGGGGCATCGGTAAAATTAACTGGTTTTCCGTGTAATATTGAATACTGGAAGAGACACCAACTAATCGGAGATAAAATGAAGTTAATGCTGGTGATCTCAAGTTATTAACTGTGTCATATGTAAGGTTTTTCTGAGGGGGGAGGCAGGGAGGAGAGAAAAGGAAAGAAAGACGTAAGAAAAGGAAAACTTTGTTAATAAGAATTTGAAGCATGGGGATTTGTAATCTGTAATTTAACATGGGCAGATGGTGATTTTTTTGAGGAACCACTATTATAAACCCAATATAACCAACCTGAGATATCAGAATAAGTGTTCTGCTGGATCAGCAAGTGTTGAGCCTGACACACACAAGGAAAACTGCATCTCCAGACCTCTCAGAAACATCTCCTTGGCACAGTACATCACCTGATGTGTCTTGCTGTGGTCCTTTGAAACCTTTGTAGGTGTTCTCTGGGATTCTTCAGGGATGCATATAAATTAAGAAACAGTGATTTTTGTGTAAATGCAACTGCTTTCTAAGTGTTTTATGGGACAGAAGATATTCTTGGTGGAGATGCATTCAACATGTACGTATGGGTTTTGGTATTTTCCCTTTCCCAGATAATTCTTCAAAAATTATTTTGGTATGAGTATATATAGAGTCAAACATGAGAGCAGTGTGTTAGGATTTAGCAGGCAGCTGGGCTGTACAGGAGGCAAGAAGGGGAGTTCAAAGTCTTTCTCCTTGTAAGTTTAAACCCTGTCTCTTCTATGATGTTTGTCTCTAATAGCTTAATGCCGTTTTGTGTATACCTCAAAGTGTGCTGCAGCTCCACAGCAGAAGTGGAATTTGGCATGTTGGAAGAGAATTCTGTTGGTCATCTGATCTGACTTCCAGAAATCCAGACTGAAAACTTTGGATTAGCTTTTCCAAGGCCCTTTCATATTGGCTATTTCCACAAGGGAGATTTCACCTCCCTGGGTAACCATATGTAAATGTGTAAATGTTCTCATGGTGAAGAGTACATATGTATTTGTACAGAATTTTCACTGGAGAAACAATTCTCTGTGTATACCTTGGTGTGCTCTTTGTCACTGTGACTGAAGGGCCATTTTATAAACTAGTTAGAACTGTTTGAAGAGAAGCATGTATATTACAAATTAATACACATTGTAAATACACATTGTAAACCCAAGAAAAGTATGAACATTCAGGAAATCTTTGAGAATGAAAATAGACTTGGCCATGATTTGAAATTATATCCAAGTCAGCAAAAATGCTGATTCCTAAAGCATCCAAGTTCAGTTTCATTTACTAACCATGGCAATGATGGAATGATACTGCCTTCTACGTGACAAAGCTTTCATTCACCTGTTGATACCAATAGAAATATGAACACAGTTTTGTGGATCTTGCTTCCATAGCACAATGCAAACTCATTTTGTGTACATGCTCTCCTATCAAAGGCATCCTGACAGTTGTTAAATCTCAAATCTGTTCTTCTTTATTGCTTTGATTTAAGAGACATAGGCAAAGATGAGAAGAATAGAAAGGAAAGTTGAGCATTCAGGGAGAGAAATGAAAAGCTATTCTTGAGAGTAGAGGCTACAGAATGGGAGACACAGCAGCGGGGAAGAGATTTGTCTGAGAGGACAGGCAATAAAACCACGTAAGAAAAGTGTAGGGAGTGGGGCAGAAGAAGAGATGGACAAAGGGAACCGTAAATTGATTCTTTGTCTTCCTGGAGATGTGCAATCCAAATGATTAACTGCAAAATCTGTGATTTGATAGATCTGGTGCAATAGAAGAAAGATCACATCCTACTAACGAAGAAATGCATTGTTTGATTAATCCATTTTTTCCCGCCTTGTAAGTGTCAACTTTTGTCTAAATACATCACTGCCAAACTGGGTGTTTGCAGGACTAGATCATTTTGGATGTGTAACCCTTGCCACTGCAAGGTGCTGGAAGGCACAATGTCTTTCTAGTCATGATGTTCCTTTTTGTCAGTACCTTTCTGAAAGGATACTGTGATTGCATCAGCTGTGCGAGAACTGTTAAACTTGATTTTGAGGTGTATCAAGATGGAGTATTTGTTTAGAATTAGAGGATGTTTGATCAAAACGCTGCAGAAAGAGCAATGTAGAGCTATTTATGTTCTAGGCCTGTATAATGAGGATGTGCTCCTATTGCGGAGGCAGAGCACATTAGGGTATTTTTGAACCTAGCAGCAGAAGCCAGGATTTCTACCTTCCCTAGGAAGTGAAGAAGACAATGTATTTTTGCTCTCCCTTGGGAGAAATGGATGCTACTCTGTTGGAGCTGTGCTATTACTTTCCTCCTGTTTTTCCCAAGAAAAGTAGGTATTTAATAATTGTCTTCATACAGGTACTGACTGTGGTTGACATGAGTCACTTGACATGAGTCCTCCCCTAGAATGCTGCTAAAGTCCATAACTGAATTTCTGGGTTGGATTTCACGGGGTTTCCATTTGATGCTCATCTCCAGAGCAACTGAGCACCTCTCAGCAACATATTCCATATCTCTTCCTCAGGGAGAGAACAGATGATATGAAATATAGTCACAGTCGTAGGAATGTCATTAATTTCTGGTTTCTTTTTTTTTTTTTAAATGGAAAGCCATGCAATTTGTCTTGCTTTTTGAGGGTACTTATTCTGAATGGAGTACCAGGGAATGAGAGCCTTGTACTTATCACAGAAGGTCTTTCTGGTGCCAGAGAAGTTCTTAAAGAAATCATCCCTGATATTTTGTCCTACACAAATATTTTGTCATGTCCTGTGCCATTGGTGCTGTGTACTCATGGCAATGAGTGCCTTGGTGATAAACATCAAGTAGTGTGAAACCCAGTCATCCATGAGAGTAGCAAGAAACAAGGCTGCTTGAATGGACTCTCCAGATCAGCAGCTCTGACTCAGAGCTGCAGTTGTTGCACTGACTGGTCTTTCCAGTGTTTGAATCATCATGTCTTTGCATTGCTATGAAATCAGTGTCTCAACTTTTTATAAAAGCTTTACATTTTTGGTTTGGCAGAAGAGAATTTCATGGGGATAAGCTCGTCTGAATTGCTAGAGTCACACAGCAGCTTGTATCCATAATGGAAATACAAAATAATTTTTGGCAATCTGATGCTTAACTTCCTGACCTTTGGCTTCAGATTCATTTGTGCTCAGCTTGTCATACAGTAGTAGTTTTCCATTCAAACTGTGATTTGAGTGACTCCCCTCCCCCAGCCTTAATGAAGATGTTTACCAGAGTCACATCTGTCTGGTGTGACTTGCAGACTTGGTTTAGTAGAGGAAGGCCCAAGGCTGGCCTGCCAGAGGTGAGATAAATTGGGACTGAAATCCCCTGGGAGAGCCTGAGGTGTGAAAGCTGTTTTGCTGTGACTAGCTCTCATCAGTAATGATAACCCCTCAATTTTGTGCCACCTAAATTCACCCAAAATTATATGCTAAATATAAATATTCATTTTATAAATATGCATGTTAATTAAATATACATTTATTTTAAATGCATGTGTTAATTATACATGTTACATCAGATCACAATTAAGTCAATAGAAATTGGAGATTTGCATATAATCATCCTTGTATACTAATCAGTTGTCAGTCTAGAAAGTAATTTTCTGCATCTAGACAGAATATAGAACTTGGTCCACTGATCAGCTCAAAGATTGTGTAGCAGCATCAGTTCTTTTGTTTTTATGCATTTTCTTCCTAGAAAAGAACAGGAAGAAATGTGACTCCTCCTTTTCAATGTGTAAAAGATGCCCAAGAGTTCCTTCGTGTTTTATATTGCTGCTTCCCAAAGCCCTGTAGAGTCCAGATTTTGGCTGAATAAGGTTCTTCCTCTAACGTATCAAAACTGTGGTACACTTGCCACAGCAACTTCTCTGGATGTGGGATGCAAATTCTCTTTGAGCAACACCAGTTGCTCTTCTGCTGTGCTACCTAAATTAACTTTGCCTGACCTTTTTCCTTCTGGGAAAAACACAAGCAATTCCACACAATGTACTTGGATAGTCATGGTCATATTGCCATGTCTTGCCTGTTGATTCCTGCAGACTGAGAGAATTTGGGTGTATATTGTATTTACAGTATTAAAAGCCATTTGAAATCATCATGACTTAAGTTCTACTTCAGTGTAGGAAAAACTGGGAGTATTTCCTGTTCCTATATGAGTATATTATAAGGATCCTTGAGAAAACACTTGAGGGCTGAACTGGTCAGAAATTAGTGTTATTTTGAGAGTCTGGTTTATCTGAGGTGCTTCTGTAATGGAACCAGGTGACCTTTAGGACTCGGTTTTGCACAAATGTATTCACTGGTACCGAAACTTTCCATGGCAGTTGTGTGTACCCAAGGCCATCCTTGTTTGGCAGTGCACTTTGGTCACTGCACCGTAAAGTGCCATCCGAGACAAAGGAATAGTGCCAAAGCACATGCTTTGGTGAAGGAATTTCTTCCTGAACTGGGATTCAGGGGTCAAAGAGGAGATGAACATTCATGGCTTTGGCAGTGTGATGCTACGTTAGCTGAGAATAAGGACCCCACCCAGAGAAGAAGTTAAAGTCTTGTTTTGAGCACTGCCAAGGAATTTGGATTGTGGAAAGGGGTGCATTATTAAGTCAAAGGTGCTTTTGTGTCAGAGCAGTCTTGCAACTTCTTTTGCAGGGAGGGGAATATGAGAAAGTGTTGGGATGCTTTTTTCCTCAGCATTCTCCCCACATGCTCAGACCCAAGGTTCAGTGTCACAAATGGAACTCTGGTCAGTCCAGTGTCCCTGTGTGCTTTCACTATGTCTTGTTGACTTTGACGCTTTAAATTTACTCTTCCTCAGAAGCATTATCATTATTGAATGCTACTCACCCTGAATAGTTTTCAGGTTAAAACCTATCAAGGTATTAAAACAACCTCTGTGAAAAGTAGCTGTTTTATCAGTCATTTTAAACTTTAAAATATTTGCTTTCCGCTATCCAGGACACTGTTGATTGCTTGATGTATTATGTAAATCTACAATATAAAATAGGTCACTCCTCAAATTGTCTTCTTGTAAGGATGTAATTAACTGTGTTCTAAGTATCTACTGATTTTTAAAAAAACAATGTAGTTTTAAATTTTGACAGTGATATAATTTCCTATTTATTATGTTTTAATTAAGAACACAGGTAAATAGAATTAATTTAATATTTGGTAATTTGATGTAACTATTGCAATTCTGATGTAATACTGTCTACAGAACAGTAGAGGGATAACCAGTAATAGAGGGATAGGGACAGAAAAACTACTGATTATTGAAGCCAAGAATTCTGCTAAATAGAAATCATAAATAAGACTCCTCTGGATTCTTTTCATGTTCGGATCTGACTGTCTTCCCCATTAAAGGAACAGTGGCTTTGGTCTTAACTTTAAGAATCCCAGAGGTTTTATAGATGCTGGGAAGGCTGACTGTAGTTTTGATTCTAGTGGTGTGATTTCCTCTCAATGTGTCCTAGAAGACTTTATTTTGGCTTCCTGCAAATATAAGAATCACAGAATTTTTAAGGTTAGAAAAGACCATAGAAATCTAGTCCAACCCATTACCTAACTTAACCTATTGCCAACCTATTACCTAACACACCATCCCATTATCTAAGTCATATCACTAAGTACACCATCCAATCTCTTCTTAAATACCTCCAGGGACTGCTATTCCACCACCTGCTTGAGCAGTCCATTCCAATGAGAATTCACTCTTTCTGTGAAAAAGTTCTTCCTAATATCTAGTTTGAACCTCCCCTGCTGTGGCAGCCTGTCACTGGCAGCCTGAGAGAAGAGACCCACTCCCACCTGACTACAGCCTCCTTTCAGGAAGTTGTAGAGAGCAATAAGGTCTCCCTTCAGCCTCCTCTTTTCCAGACTGAGCAACTCCAGCTCCTGCAGTCGCTCCCCATAGGGCTTGTTCTCCAGCCCCTTCACGATTCTCATTGCCCTTCCCTGGACATGTTCAAGAAACTAACATGGTTCTTAAACTGAAGGGCCCAGAACTGGACACAGTACTTGTGATGCAGCCTTACCAGTGGTGAGTACAGGGGAAGAATAACTTTCCTGGTCCTACTGGCCACACTATTCTTAATATAGGTCAGGATGCCATTGGCCCTCTTAGCCACCTGGGCANGTCTCAGTGCTGGGCCAAGCACTGATCCCTGTGGAACTCCACTAGTGACCGGCTGCCAGCTGGATTCAATACCATTTACCAACACTCTCTGGGCTCATCCATCCAATCAGTTCCTAATCCAACACAGGATGCTTCTGTCCAAGCCATGAGCTGAAAATTTCTCCTGAAGTTTACCATGGGAGACGGTGTTGAAGGCTTTAAGAAGTCAGATGAACTGAAAAACTCAAGGAATAGAAGACGGAATAGATTTCAGTATGACTCCAAAAGGTCTACAAAACATCTGGAACTTATATCTACATTTCAAAAAATAGTGGGTCGAAAATGGCTACCTTGGCATGTCCAAAAGATTAGGAAAAATTAGAGGAAAATGAAGAAAGCACATGTGTGGGTTGAAATATGGTTCAGCACTGTGGCAATAGAAAGTTAAGGGACAAATAGAAAATTTGCAAGATATCAAGTCAATTTTATCCTTCCAGGAGTCTGTCAATTCCATGATCTTCCTCTATACGATGGCATGAAAATGAGGTCCCCAACCAGTTTGTTCTACTCAAATTGCCAATACCATTTTAAGGTTTATATGTCTAATTTTAGATCACTTTCTCTGTCCTAAGACCAGCCGCTGTGGAGAACAGATGATTCCTCCAGAATCAGCCCTTGAGTTGTAGGTCTTGCTCGTGAGATCTCAGATTATCCTCCCTTTGGACAATTAGATTATATCCGTAAATATTGCTCATGTTTGCGTAAGACTAAGTTCATATCTTGGGTTGGTAACTTTTACTCTAAAGAAGGAAATACATTAAGCATATTTCCAAGTTCCATCAAAGCTTGTTGTGTATGGCTGCAAAGGAATTTGGTCAAGTGAAATGGAAGGGGATTGGAACAACTGTAACCTGCCTGAAGAGAAGGCTGAAAAGACCACATTGAAAGGGATCTGCTTTGCTGGAGGAATCCTGTGGGAGGTTATTTTGTTTGGAATTTTGGACTAGATCATGTTTAATGTTTTCTTCAGAAGTTTTAGGGCACAAACTGTTGGTAACGCACGTCTCAGACATGTCATGTGAAATTTTTGCAGTGGGCAAAATATGGGCGAAACCAGATGGAGATATTGGTCACCCAAGAAGGTTCAAGAAGGAAGAATTCAGACAGAAACACGTTCAGAGAGGTGAAGAAGAAGGAGAAGCTTCCCTTTACAAGAGAAGGCTCCAACAACCTACCTATTTAGTTCAGTTAAAATCAAGAGCATCTGAACTTTTCATAACAAATAAGGAAAATATTCATGTTAGGGAAAGAAGTATTTTAATAAAGGATAATAAGTAATAAGAATGTAATAAGAATAAATAGCTGTTAATAGGTTAGGAGTATGGGTTTTTTTTCCCCTCCATAATCCTCCATGAAAGCACCATAAAATATTTGCTTACCATGGGACTTGGACAGGTAAAATATCTTCTGAAATTTCCCATCACCTCAGGGGTGCTATGAGTAGTCAGCAGTCTCCTGCGTCCACTTCTAGGGACTGGAAGTGGATGTCCACTTGGAGTTCATCACCCTCTGCAAAGGGATTAAGTCACACCTAAAAGGGAAAGCAGCACCTGGAGCTGTGTTTGGCATTGCAGCAGAGAAATGCTGTTCCCTCACATCTGATCTGCCAGCTGGCATGAGAACAGACAGGGTCTAACCTGGTCACTACAATATTGGACCAGTGGAACAGTAGAAGAAATTCTCTTCCCAGAGAGCCATTACGTAAAGCATTTGCAGGATGAGAGGTTAAAATGGGACCTAAGGGAAGCAAAACCTGTCTTACTGCTCGTCTGTCAATTTTACCCAATTTGCACTCATGAATACAGAATTTTTTCTTTCCTTTTCTTCTTGCTGCACAGGTGCACCCCTGCTGCACCAGGCATATTACATGTTTCAGGCTGCTGTGAAGATGTGGATGCCAGGATAAGCTGTTACAGTTAAATTGTATATCTGTATTGTGCAAGATACATAATCTTAATACCCACAGATATATTCACTCATATGGTGAGTTGGACTAGATGATCCTTGTGGGTCCCTTCCAACTCATAATTTTCTGTGATTCTGTGCTTCTGTATTCACATAAAAAAAAAGTCAAGCTAGCCAACTGCCCATTGTATTTTGCCATGTTTGTCCTGTCCTTTCCTTCATTCCAAACACCTCAGGATCTCAAAATAACATTTTTAAAGAAACGTTAGGCATTTAACTAAAACTTCTTTACTGTGTAAGGAAAGGTATTGTGGCTCTTACAGCCTTAACACTAATTATTAACTGCTCCTGCCTGGAATATAAACTAACTCTGTTTATTAATCTGAAATAAACAGCAGTAACATCTCTTGCACCATTGAAAAAAATGAGTGCGGCCCAGTTTACTTTAAATGTAATGAATGGAAATTTTGCAGTTGGTGCTTACCTGAACCCAGATCAGTTGAATAATTTAGCCATGAAGATACAAGTTAATTGATGAGATTTTTAAATGGATTTTGATTTTACTTAAGGGATATGGATCATAAATTCGCATCCCAATATGGAATGAGATGCATGTTTTTTAAACCCTGAAATCATCTGGCATGTGTGAGAGCTGCAGAAGTTGAGTGCTGAGCAGAAAATCAGGCTCTTTGTGTTTTGAGAATGCTAATCCATTGTTAGGGTTTCCCTTTACACCGAAAATAAACTCAATGTGTGTGCTGTTAACTTAGACAGGTGCTAGAGCCGACAGCTTGAGGTTTAAGGGCAAGGGTCAAGCAATCAAAAGTGGTCCTCTCTTGCACAGATCATCAAACAGGGAGTGCATCAATGGGCTCAGTGGCCAAGGCTGGAAATTAATCAGCTCAGCCCTCGGTGTTTAGCCATGCTGATTATACACTGGCAAAGTGAACAGGAGCTGACGGGCCAGGGGAGCCAACGTAATAGGAGTTCATTCCCAACAAAGGCAGGGAAGAAAGATCAATTTGCAATATTCTTTTCTGTGCCCATGCAACAAAGCAGAAACATGAAAGCAGAACATTAAGGGATGCTCCCTATGAACTGGACAAATCAATAAACATCAGTGGTAAGGGGAGAAAAAAAGTTTCTCGTTCTGTTGTGTACCCTGAGGCCTTTTCTATCTTTGTGAAGTGCTGAGTAGCAGTGGCCTCTGTCATGTTTCCTTTCACCTACATGGTGACATCTGCTTCAGTCTCAAGGTGAATGCTGGTTTACGCAATCAGAACGAGTGTTTAAGGAAATTATTCCATCTCTTTGGGAAGAGAAGGTAGGAAATGACACTCTGTAGAAACTGCAGTAGCCACTCAGATTCATAGCTCCATTTCTACATAAAAGCTGGGGATAGAAACTGTGATTTGGTGCTTGCATCAGGTGAAAGGTTTGAGCAGTTTCAAAGATTTCAATTCAGAACACTTGAATAAGCACCAGTCGCTTTCATAGGGATCACCAAATGTAAATCCTGCTTCGATGTATGAGTTGAACTTTTCTTGGATAATAAAGTCCCCCAATCAGTTGTTGGAATAATATTAAAAATCCAGACAAGAAATAGAGAGAGGTGGTTCCAGCTGAGGACACAAATATTAAGATCTAGCAGCATTTGGGAAAAGGAACTTCAACTGAAGAAAAAATTGTTTAGTGGGGCTTCAGCCAAGTCTGGTGTTTGGCAAGTTATTTTATCGTAAGTATTTGGCTGTGAGAGCCAAGCCTGTAAATGAAAGTATTTCCAGCAATGTTACAGCTTTGCATTGACCGCTTCCACCTGTATGTGTGATGCCTTTTAGATGCATATTCATTGTGTGTTTTTGGTGAAAGAATAGTTTTCTTTTTGTTTCCTGGTGGCTTTGGTGAAGGAGTCTTTGGAGTCTAGTCACTTTATTTTTAAAACAAAATTATGTAGAGTGCTAAAGCATGCATTCAAGCATATGATTCCTCCCTTTGCAATAAAGCATGTGCCTTAGAGGGCACATTGTTTGAATAGGCTGCTACTTGCTAGTAGGGAACTGGTGATGAGTGTGGGGTAGGTTTCAACCTGGGCACCTTCCTGGTCTCCTTCCACCCAAGCAGGATAGCAGATCTGGTCTAAGGATACTACCCCTGGTTGGATCCAGCCCAGGCCCTGCTACTGGTGATGGCAGTGACAGCTGCAAAGCACTTTCTTGGTGAATGACAATAAACTCTGAAATAATTTGGACTCAAGAAGATATTTGTGTTTGTCAGTAATTTCATTATTAGTCTGTTATTTAAGAACAGTTTTTCCCAGTTCCCAAATAGGATGTCAGCCTGGCAGGTCCAGCCAG
This sequence comes from Pitta sordida, assembly GCA_013390025.1. Taxonomy (NCBI): domain Eukaryota; kingdom Metazoa; phylum Chordata; class Aves; order Passeriformes; family Pittidae; genus Pitta; species Pitta sordida. The sequence goes on from WEKX01020402.1 coordinate 40,571, forward strand.
GAGGAATGCAGAGTGGGCCTTTTTAGCAGATGCTAAAACCTCAAAACTCAGCAGATGCTAAAACTGAGCATTGGCACATCCTACAAACAGGCTGTGTACTTGTAGAGCCAAAGCAGGTCATCAACAAGTTGTTTGAGATATGTGGTGTTGTATATCATGGCTAAGGCACGGGTGGTTTTTGGCTGACTATTTTCTGGCAGATTCACAGGGTGAATAAATTCAGAAAAGGTTATGAGAAGCCACAAGCTTTTTTGTCTTTTCTGTGATCAGGAAGTCCAACAAAGGGGATGTGGGAGGAGAGAAGAGTGGGAACATTGCAGAAGCCAAACTTGTGCCTTGAATTAATGTCTGATGAAGTACTAGAAAGTTAGGGAGAGATGCTTGCAGGCTGGTACTTGGAAAAAGTAAATTGATGTGAGTTTTGTAGCGCAGATTATCTTTATGTAAGCAGTGCAGCCATGTACTGAACTCAAATCTTTGGTGTCCTGGTAAGCAAGACAAAAGCTGTGTGATTGCTGTGTCCCTCAGGGGAACCCTGGACTGCCTGGGTGTTACTGGGGGACTGAGAAGAAACAATGAACTAGGAAATGTAGTGAGTCTTGAAAATCATAAGTCAATAAATGTTGGGAAGGGGTTACTGAGAGAGGTGCAGGGGTTGGTGGTGTTCTTTTGTCATGCTGCTGATCTGTTTATCATAAGCAATGCTTGATCACCACGCTCCAGGGCTTGTTAGTACCTTAAAAGATTTGATCTAAACACATTACTTTTTCACTATTCACACACTACACTGAGGTTCACATGGACTACATAGAGAGGAAAATCCTTGTTTTGCAAGGATTTTTTTGCAACCTCTTTTTTTTCCCTGCAATGAAATTGTGTGAACCCAAGGGCTTTCAAGTATTCAGAGGCCTACTGAGGACTTATAAATTTTTCTAACTACAAAGTTTGTTTAAGAAATCTTGTATTAAGATGTAAGAAATCATACAAAACAAGCATTTCCCAGGAAACAAATCTGCCTTGGGCATTAATTCTGGTTAGAGAATTGAAGTGTGGAATTTGTTATTTATTTGTTTCGAGTATTCCATCTGCCTAAGTGCATGTGCTGATTATTTTTCTCGGGATAGAACACAGCTATAGTTTTCTGACATTTACTGAGGGAGAATGTGAAGTGTTCAAAGGTTAGATGGGACAGCTGATGTGCCACCTCTGTGAGCAGAAAGGATGTGGTAGCAGGACATGTCTGCTGAAATAATCATCAGTAAAATAGTGAGGAGTTTGTGGGTTTTTGTGGTGTAGGGTGGGTTTTTTTCTTCTTTTTTAATATATTTTTGTCTTCAAGGTTTTAAGTGTCTGGAATGGAAAGCCATGTGTTTTTCTTTAGGCACCTTTTCACCATGAGAATGGTAGACATTTTCTCTATTTAAATAAAATCAATTTCCTTTTGCAGTAGATTCAGGAGTTCTGTTTATCTGACTGGACAGAAGAAAAAATTACATGAATTTCACAGTTTTAGTTTTGGTAAGCTAAATATTTCTAAGTAATTTCTGAGTACAGATGTTGAAAACCCAATGTCACCTGGGTGGACTTGAAAATATTACCTTGTCTTTTCAAATAATATTGACAAGAAAATACTGTCAATGGACAAGAACTTTTTGCATATGCAGGAGGTTAAAAATGGAACAGGAGTAATAGCTGATCTGTTCAACCTAACAAAGTGGTTCTCAATTTTTAAACAGATAAATGTTACCAATTGTTTCTATTTTGCAACCACCATAGTCCATTGAAAAATCTGGTTTTGGCCATCACTAGTACCATCCTTTCATTATTAAATTTCAATTAAATATTACTGGTTTACCCTTTGGCAGTGCTTTCCACTTTTGGCAAATATCTAGAGGTTTGTAGATATTTTGGCTGTTGTAACGGTGGTGGAACTGAGATTAAATTTGAGGAAAAGATGTTAGTGACTGCAGAGGAGGGAAAGGGTCTGAAAAGAAATGAGAGGAAAGGGAGTAAAAGTCCGTCGTCTCTTCTACCTGAGTTCATCATGTTCAATCCTTCCTTCCTTTCCCAGATTAACATCTTTCCTGCATAATTTCTCTTAAATTAAGACATGGAAAAGAAATTATTGAAGGAGAAAATGCTTCAAAGGGTATGGATGAACACCTGCCTCCTCCAAAGGTCAGAGCTGGTGCTGGGGATTCTGTTCCCTTTGTATGTCACTTGTTATACTGACAGGCTGTATAAGGTCTGTTTTGGAATTGCTCCTGGGTTTTTTCTTTTTGTTTTCTGGTGCAGGCTTAAAGCCTACTGTGTGTTTTGAAAATCCTATGGAACATCAGAAATTTCCTGATGAACACACCTGCTTTTTTTAAATTATGTGTGGAATTGTGAATCTGAGGTTTTTTTTCCTTGAGATCTTTTTGCCTCTCAGAGTTGAAGTTGGTTACATCGTGGTCGTCATATTCTGGAGAACACTGTAGTGTTGACGTTTGGTCATCATGAATTACTTTGTCTATGTTTGTGTTAAGTCTTCATGCCAGGTCTTCTGAATAAACCAGTGGTAAATGCTAAAACATCAACAAAAGTTGGAAAGCGGACCTAATCTAGTTGATGTTAAATGACAGACTCTCTCTTTCCAGATTGTCTTAATTACTTGTAGTTGATCTTCATGATATCCTGTTTTTTATGACTGTGAGTTTTGCGGGTGTAATGGGTTTTACCCTGGCTAGATGCCAGAGGTCTGAATGGTCACTCAGTCCCAAAATAATAAGATGATATACAAAGGGTGGGTTGGAATAAGGCAGTTTGATATAAGCAAAAAATAAAGCAGAAACGCACGCAGAAGAAAAGAAAAAGAGCTACTCTTGCTAGTTCTACTTCCCACCAGCAGAGGTGTCCACATCCAGGGAAGTAGGGCTCCTTCATATCTTAGAAGGCAGCCATTGAGAACAATGAATGCTCTCCTGTCCTTGTTCCCTTCCTCAGCTTTTTTATCTGAGCTGACATCACATGGTCTGGAATATCCCTTTGGTCAATCTGGTTCAGCAGGGCTGCTCGTGTGCCCTCCCAGAATCTCGTCCTCATTTGGGGGGAAGGGACAGTGTGCCCAGCTGTAGTGAAAACACTTATGTGTTCTCAACACCCTTCTACAGCACAGCATTGTGAGGGCTGCTGTGGGCTCAGACAGACCTAATACAAAGGGTTGTTGCAACTCTGTTTTAGTGTTACATCCCACTGTTGGGACCATCAAATTTTGAGGCTTCCAGGCAGTGCTCTGTCTCTGAAATTCACAGAATCACAGAATATTCTGAGTTGGAAGGGACCCACAAGGACCGTCGAGTCCAACTCTTAAACGGCACCACTGCCTTCCCAGTGAGGAATTGAACCCTGATCTCCTCCCTGTGAGGCGGGCATACTCACCACTGTACTAAAGTGGATTTCTGCTCTCAAAATAGACTTTATCTTCACTCAAGCATTCCCCAGAAGTTCTGGTATTCATAATCCCTTATTTCCTAATGCTTCAGGATGTACTTTGTGATGTATCTGAGATCTGACTGCATTCTGTTCCTCTCTACTCTTATAGTAGATTAGCTTTTCTAAGAAAAGTCATGGCTAGTTTGTGATATGATAGATAAACTTTACATATGATTATACTGGCTCTTCTGACTTCAGGAATGTGAGGACACTGGACAATATCTGGATGATTTTCCTCTTTGGTTTGTGGTAAGGAAAGCTGCAGTTTAGAGCTTGTTGGAAAAAAAGCAAATTCTTAGAAACAATCATTTTTATTTTGCATATGAATGAAAACACAGATGAAAAGAGAAAGATCTATTGGGAAAAAACCCACAAACCTTTGAGTTCTTTTGTTTTGAAATATTTCCAAAAATGAAAATTTGAATGAAAATTTCTCAGATGAGTAAAATCCAGCATTTTGACATCACAGAGCAGTTAAGAAATCCCCACACTATTTTTTTCCCCACTGAAAACATAATCACAGAATCACAGAATCACAGAATACTATGAGTTGGAAGGGACCCACAAGGATCATCTAGTCCAACTCACCATCTAACGCCCGTACAGAGACCGAGAGCACATCGCAGAGCATAACACCAACCTAGGTCCCTCACAGTCTAGCAGGCCACTCCGNCTCGAGCCACTCCTCCCCCAGCTGATAGCGGTGCATGGGGTTGTTGTGGCCAAAGTGAAGAACCCGGCACTTAGTCTTGTTAAACCTCATACTGTTGGAGCCTGCCCATCTCTCCAGCCTGTCAAGGTCCCTCTGGAGGGCCTTCCTACCTTCCAGCTGTTCAACATTTGCCCCCAGCTTAGTATCATCCGCAAACTTGCTGATGATGGATTCAATTCCCTCGTCCATGTCATCGATAAAGATGTTGAACAGTACTGGGCCCAACACTGACCCCTGTGGGACTCCGCTGGTGACTGGCCGCCAGTCCGATGTTGCACCATTCACCACCACCCTCTGAGCTCGCCCTTCTAACCAGTTTGTAACCCAGTATAAAATGTTCCTTTCCAGCCCAAGCTTTACAAGTTTCTCCTGAAGCTTATTGTGGGAAACCGTGTCAAAGGCTTTGCTAAGGTCAAACTCTACTGTTTTGCACAGTAGTCTTTGAAAGTTGCATTTTGTCAGTGGGTTCTGGACTTGATTTTCTTGGGGCTGCTCTGTGTGTAGTGAGGCTCCTTTTGCCCTTTTCGTTCTGATCTCTGCCTTTGCAAATTGCTCAAATGTAATAGTTGCTTGTCCTGTCACTATTGTCAGACCTTATCAGTCCTGTTAACTTGCTGCTTATCACTGAAATAAGCAGAAGTTTGCTCTGTCCTCTCCTGCCTGCCAAGAATCATTCGCAAGCTTTTTTCCCTACTGCAAGATGGACATGAAACACCTGCTAATTTCAGGCTGGTTAGTAAATCCCTTTGGAGCCTTTACAGGAGGCTACACATGGGCTGTTCCTTCAGCCCCCAATCACAATGTGTGAGCATTTTCAAAACCTGATGTTGATTTCTCTGTGAGCTGCATCCACACTTAGCGGCCCAACTTCTGGGACTACAAAGAACCTAATTTTCCAGAATCCCTCTCTGAAACTTGTCTCTGTTATCATGTCATGTCCTACAATGTGTTTAGAAATAATTATACATATATTAAGCAATGAACAACCTAGGTTGGCAAGCTTTTAAAAAATAAAAGCAGGCTGTTTTTTAAGTAGCATGGCAATTACCATGGCAGTTGTTGCTGACAGTTCAGAATCTCTCCCTCCAAGTTTGAGGGAGCCCTGTCTGTTTTTAATGCTCCTGCTGAGGTTTCAGTGGCTATCTGCTCTGATTCACTGGTACAACCAATATCTGTGAACTCTCCAAGGACATTCTTGGCAGCTGCAGGACATAATTACCACATTTGAGAATATTTTTTAGGCATTTGGATCTATGGCTGGCTTTTTAGATTGCTCCCCTGCTAACGAATACGTTACTGGTTTGACACAATTGACAGCTGGCTGTGCTGGTGGCTAAAGAACTGCCTCTGGGGCTGTCTCAGAATGAGGTTAATGATGGGCTAGATGAGTTCCCTGCTAGATGAGTTCCCTGTTTCCTATACATCATTTACCTGGAATTGTGCTCTTCGCTAGGCTCTTCCATGATGACAAGGGATCTGACCAAATGGCCATATGTACTAAATGGTGCAGCTATTCCACTGGGCCAAATTTGGGCTTATTTACTGGGTTTTTTTAAGCAATGACAACAGGAGCAAAAAATGTCTGCTCTGAAAATGCACTGTTTTAATAAAGGAAAGGACTGTCAAGCATTCATTTTGGACTGGGCTCATACTTGTTAACTGTCTGAGCATCACTTTTCTCTCTCAAGTTATTATGATCCACAAAGGAGTGTTTGTACTTCAGTATGCTTTTGGTTTTCTTGCTTCCTCCCTGCAGAGCTTCTGGAGACCATGACTAATGATGGATTTGTGAAACTTCTGTGTAGATCCCATGTCTATAAGTGCCTCACACATGGAAGTTTAATAGCTATTTTTCTTGTGATACTTCATTTGTGGTCAGCTGTGCAAGGTGAAGTGCAATTCATAATGTTGATTTGCAGTGCTGATGTTTCAAACGGAGCAACAGGAAAATAATTATTATATTTGGGGAGGATAGCACTAAAGGGATTTTTTTCCCTTAAAGCTTTTCCTTCTTTCTGAGATAGTTGAAATAGTTAAGTCATTTTAAAAACAAATTCCCATTTGTTTAAGATCTACTCCTGCAGTATATATATGGAGTGGGGGAGATACTGTAGCATTTTTATGAGGGGATAAAATATTGGCTTAATGATGATTTGGCAAAGTTTCAAGGTATCTAAGAAGACTTCCTGGAAATTAAAAACAACTCAAATGTAAGCGAAAATTAAGCTGGTGACCCCAAGTACAAAAGGGGATGAGTTCAGACATCCATTTTTCCCTGTTCCTTGATTTATTCTGTGTCTCTCTCTCTTTTTTTTTTTTTTTTTTTTAATCCCCTCTTGCTAATCATCTCCCCTTGACCCTGGCTGTTCTCTTTACAAGGTGGAGAGATAATTTGATGAAAATTTCCATTTACTATATAAGCACATTTATAATTTTCCAAGGATTTTTTGTTTTTGTTTTTGAAGATGGTGAAACTTAACGTGAAGCTTTCCAAATCAAGAAAATACGTATATCTGATTGGGCTTGCTGAGGCCAAACCTCATTTCTGCCTGCTCTCTGAGGCCTGAGGACCAACACACTTGTTTTTCGGGGAAGTTAAATTCTTCCCTATGCTTGAGACATTTGCTTATTTTTCTACAGGAAAAAGTGTAAATATCTGGAGATGTGCAAGAGGTCATAGAGACTACTTTTGGTCTTCCTATTGCTACTACCTTTGTGGCTGCATCCGAGCAGACTTCTCCATGCTATTCCCTCTTAGAGACCAGGGCTGATCCTCCTGGACATCCTCAGATGAAAACCTTGGTTTTGGGATCTGTATGAGGTTTTTTCCCTCCAGTGGAAATTAGAGAATCAGATCTACTAGACCTCTTGCAACTTGAGGAGTAATTCTTTCTTATCTTGTGACCTCATTGCCGAAAAAAGTGGAAGGTGTGGTGATTGGAGACAAGTTTGTTGGTTTGTGTTTTCAGGAGGGTGGAAAGAGGTTTTGACATTCAAACACAGAGCCAGACACACCATCGACATGTTTTATTTAATCACAGCAGTCAGATGGTGATAATATTTGATTCCTGCACAGGAGACTTAACATGAGATCTGTTTGCGCAGAGGCTGAACACCTTATTTTAACCCCTTATGTGATTAAGCCTTTTAGAAAATTGCCACTTTTTAACACCTCCATTCTGTTCTCTTCCCCATGTTTCTGGGAAAGGCTGGACTAGGATGGAGCATGTTCCCGGTGTGGTTTGTTTTAAAATTAGATTATATATAATTGTATATGTTATGTTCTTTTAAGAGAGCATTAGAAGGAAGTTAATCAGGCAATAACTCTGCCAAACCCAGTGGAGAGTAACAAGGAAGAACTTCCAGGTTATGCTGAAAACATCTCTGAAATGATGCAGGAGAGAAGCTCCTAGAAGTGTAATGAACTGAATGAGGAACTCAGTGACATGGTCTAGATAATGGAAGGCTCAGATGGACAGAGCATGGTGCCCATGGCTCTGGGGTTGTGGGTTTACTCCCTGTGTGGGAGTCGCTTGGGAGTCGGACTAGATGATCCTTGTGGATTCCTTCCAACCCGGAATAACCTGTGATCCTGTGATGTGACACAGAATCTTATTAAAGCTGAGAAATCAAAGGAAGAGATATCAAGAAGGGAGAATCAGAGTAACATTTGACAGTGGTGTTGAAACGTGTATACTGGAAAAGCTACATGACACCATGGATGTCACCTAAATATGATGGATGCCTGAGTCTGTAGGCAACCTGAAACGGTATCTGTTGGGGATCTGTCCCACTGCATTGGCTTAAACTCTGAAATCCACTGCTGCTCATTCAAGGGATTTGCTGTGATATGGAGCATGGAGAGGGCCTGTGGACTATCTTTGGAGCCTAGACTAGTTTTAGCTTTGTCTTGGGAAAAGCAGCTGGTCCTATGAGAAGCTCTGGAAATACTGGTCTCTGCAGGTCAGAGCCGTGTTGCTGTAATCCATCAGCCTGAGCTCTCCTGCCATCATCTGTAAATCCCGCAGATGTCAGCAGTTCAAGTGCTGATAGAGTCCAGCCTTTTAGAGCTGTCATTCACAGCCTTGGCCCTGGTCCCTGATAAAAGTCAGTACTGGCTTTCAGGTTTCTTTCCTTTATTTATTTATTTACTTGCTAACTCCATAAAAGCAGAAGTCCAAGCCTTGCACTCCCATCTATTGTTACAGAAGCAATTTTTTTTAAAAAAGCAAATTACAGAAACATTAATGAGAAACTTAGTCCTCCCTGCTTCTTCATTCCTTCATTCATCTATCTTTGCCTTGGATATTGTCTTTCATGGGCTGTCTTTTAAAACAGTTCCATGTTCAACTGTTTGCTCATGGTATATCTACTGCTCTGGCTTGAAGAAACTGAGAGAGGCTGTTGGCCACTGCTTGGACCCTACAGCAAACTGTTTCTGAGCAGGATGCTTTGGATAGGCCAGCCGTGTCTGCTCCAAGAAGCCTGTGCTGTTTCTGGAGGGAAATGGTAGGATAATGTTAGTGGAAATCATAAGGAATAAATAGGCTGTGGTCCAAGCCAGTTGAAATGTAGAGGAAAGTTCAGAAAAATTTACACAAGAATTGGGGAGTAAAAGATTTCATAGGGCATCTCCCTACATTTCTGAGCATTAGCTTTGTGCTTGTTATCTGCTTGGAGGGATGGTGTGTCCAACCAGTTGGCAGCAGCAAGATTCAAACAGAGCCTCTTGTAACATTTCCCCCAGTAACTGCCCTTACTATACTTTTTTGGGGGAGGAACTGAGCTGGCAACTTCAGTTGCCAAGACAAGCCATCTAACTTGGATTTTGTACCCGATTTCTTGCCATCAGGACATCTCTAGGACCATAAGATCTCTAAAGCTTTGGGAGCTTTTCCTCCCTTTAGAATAAGGAGCCCAGCCTCAAAAAGAGACATTAGTCTACATTCTATCTTTGCATTCTTATGTTTGCAATTAATTTTAAAAGGGGTAAACTGAGGAAGAGGAGGAAACTAAAGGCATTAGTGCAATTTCAAGTTCTGATTGGCTGTCTGCTTTTTAAAATGTTTTCCTCAAGGAGATTGTTTAGGGAACCCACTCTGTCTGAATTAGCATGGCTTGTGAAATTTTGGATAATCTCTAAAAACGCGTGTCAGCTACATAAAAAGACCTTGCTTGTGGAATTCAAGTAATTAGAATAAAAATAATTAGTAATTAAGGAATTAAATAATATTGTGGGATTTCAAAAACGTTTTTGGGAGGCTGAGTGGATGTTTCTCTGTGTATTTGTTTGCTACACACCTATTCTACAGGTCATGTATTACTTGTGCCTGTTTAGGCATGAATTTTGGGTGAGGGCTAGAGGGCTTGTCATAGGTGTGCTTAATGTTTTCCCCATCAGCACTGGCTGATGGATCTGTGCTCATATTTCACTTATGTGCTTCCCCTTGCAACATTCCATCCTTTTGAGACTGTCCTGTCATTAACAGCAACGTTGAAGCATGCAACGGTCCTTTTCCTGTCCTTCACCTTCTATTGCAAAAGGACAATTCCTTTCAAAAGCAGAAAACTCAACTTCCTTGACTCGAGGAATCCAGTTGAGGCATCAGGGATCCTCGAGTGCTTGGCAGCTGCTGAAAATTTGGCTTTGTTTGCATTGTTTACCCTGAGTTGTGGGTCTTCAGAGAGCTGCTGTCCCCAAAAGGTGAACAGAACTTCCTCCCAGCTTGCAGAGTTGTGGAGAGGTGAGGCCATATACAGCTTTACAGACCTGAGCACCGCGTACTAATATGTAATATTTAAGTAGAAAGGAAAAGCATATGATTAGGTGTTGGGCGTTTTTGTTTGTTTGATTTTTTTTTTAATAGCAACACTGTGGAGATTCAAGGCAACTTTCATCAGAGGGACAATGCCTGGGGAATAAAAAAGCTAGAAGAAGGACATAGGCTTTCTCACTAGACTCCCTGTGAATTATATTCCTGACAGGAATGTGTGTTATGGATATACACAATACAGTTTTGTATCCAGAAAATGACACCAGGGACTTCACATTTCCAAGACTTTGGAGGTTTATCTGTTGTAACTGTATCTAGAAGTAAATAAGACTCTGCAATTTATGGGCACTTTAATCTTGCACTATTTATGGACATGGATTGCTTAGACTAATGCTGCCTTATTTTATACTGATGGCATTGTATTTTTACCATTGTAGTAAGGGTTATTTCATCTGTGAACCTTTATCAGAGTCTGCATGTTTCTAGAGGGTTATAAACTAGCTTGTGTTGTCTCTGAAGTAACATGAACTCTCCAGCTTGGAAGAACATAGTTAAAAATTAAGGATCCATCAGTGTACCAAATATTTATGCTTATGGATAAATATAGAGGATTCTTTCCGAACATGGGTGGGTGTGCTTGCATGAATGTTCTGAAGAGAGAGTTAAAATTAACAGCAGTTTATCTGATTCTGCTGTTTGTTATGTAAGGAGAGAGAGTGTGCACACAGAACTAAACAGAAATACATCTACATTCAGCAAAAGTTGCCATAAATAGACCAAACCCCCTTCCTTCTTCTGGGAACTGGTCCATATGCAGTGCTATTCTTTCTCACCAGGGCGAGGTGTACGTGTTATTGCCCAGCTGGCCAAATTTCTGGCAGACCTTTAGACTGCACGAGAACACTTGCAGGTGTAATACTTTAGTAAGAAAGAAGGTTTCAATTTCTAGCACAGAAATGAGCTGGTAGAGGTGATGTTAACACAAGACAGAGTGTATCTCCTTTCTAATTCTAATATCCTGGCTTTTAATCAGCAGTGACTTGATGTCTGCTGCTGAATAACACTGAAAGAAGAGAATTGCAGAATCAGAGTCCAAGTTTCTTAGCTGTTCTATCTTGGGACAAAAGAGACACATCAGGTTACTTTAGAGTAAACACTGGGGTTGGAAAGTGAGGTGGAATGGAGAAAATGTTTTGGATCTTCATCAACCCACAGAAAAATCTCAGTTGTTGAGACAGCAGTAGAGATGACTGTACCTAACTTTAGCCCTTTTATCCTTCCTGCCATGTTGGCACAGCCACATTTGGATGTACTATGGAGGCTTTTCTCAAATGCAGGGCTTGTGCAGGTCTCTCAGAATTTTCTGCTTACTTTCTTCTATTGCTGCCTCTAATTATGTTAAACAATAACTTTTCCAAACACACAATATACATATATAAATGTATATCTACACCAGCCCCTATTTGCAAAGACAATACTCACGTTGGTGTGTATGCAGGTCAATTTATAATTGTCTCTAAGTGCTTACTCTTCCAAACAGGAATGTTGTTTATCTGCTGCTCCGTGACAGTCAGAGCTTCTTCTGAAGCATCATGGAAAATCAAATAAATTACTTCAAATTTTATCCTTACTGGAAGAATGTACATTGATCAGTGCAAGTGAGAAGCCAACACATCCGTATCAGAAGGTAATAACCCCTGGGAAGTAATTTTTTTAACCAAATAGATGAACAAACCCTGTAAATAGTGATCAGTAAACAACCAAATTCCCCTGCACTTCAGTGTCAATGAGGATACCATCAATTCTCCTGCTGTTCATTTTTACCATGTCTATTATTCTGTGTTGTGCCTGAGATGGTGGTAGTTCATTGTGTCAGATATTCTTGGTTTTCGGAAAAAGTAAATGGATTTTTGATTTAGTATGATTTTTGTTTAGCAATAGAAGGGAGTGCTTTATTTTCTCCTTCTCATTAGTTACAGTTTGTTAAGATATTTGCATTTGAACAAGAACTTTTTCCTTTCTCTTCATATCCTCCTCCCTGTTCAGGCACTTGAGTTGCAGTCTTCTCATTTGAAACAGCTTCCTATTTTTTTCCCCTCTTAGAAAAAAAAAGAAGGAAAAAAGCTTAAAGGCTAATAACCCCCCAAATTACAATTATCAGTATTTATCAAAGTAAAACAGGGTGTCATGCTGCATCTGATACAAAAGCATCCAGCTGAATATTCTATTAGATAGGTTCTGTGAAGTTAAAAAGAGGACCAGGTTGAGTTATCTCACCATGGAAGGAAAAAGGCATGCACAAACAGATATTTAACACTCCTTTACAATTATGGGAATTTTTATTCTCTTCCTAGTAGGGAACATAGCATTTTACTGCAGTGTTTCAAGTTTGCCTCCAATGGTATCTGATAGAAGTGCTTTTATCCCCTGAAGATACAGTACAAAATACAAATCATCATTGGTTTTATCTCAGCTGGAGCTGCCTATTTTCTAAATGAGTTTACTCTGTGCTACTGCCCATCAGGCACATTTTTCATCCTTCATCCCCACTCTTTTACTATAGCTGGGTTTAAGTCCTTTCTTCTGTCCTTTGTTCCTTCAGCTCAGCGAAGTAAACAGCAGGATTGATCTTACACTGCATTTTGGTATTGTTCCAACTGCTCATCAATAGACATGGGCTGGGAATGCACTGACTGGAAAAGAAGGGCAAGATTGAAATTCACTTTTTGTTCTTTGTGCCTTTTAGTGTGCAGCGGAATGTCCCTAATCTGAGAGCTGCTACACTGACTGCCTATCAACATGCAAATTAATCATCAAGTGACGAGTCTCATATTCACTCGATGTAAAAGTCTTTAAAGGTATCTATGCAAAAATAAAAAAGGAGAGGGGAAAGAAAAAGGGGGGGAGTCAACACCCTCCCCCCTGNATATCACTGGGTTTGCATCCATTCCCTGGTTTAGTCACAAGTGTAGTGCTTTGGAAGTGCCTAGGTAGAGAGAGGAGTTTTCTGGTATCCTTGTAAGCCAGACAATTTAAACTAAAGATTACTTGCAGTTAGCAGCAAAGCAAGGGAAGCGTTGCAAACAAAAGCAATATCATGACTGCAAATTATTTGTACCTGCTTTCCTGAGGAAAAGGATTGGAAATAAACTTACAGATGCCAAATGCCAACATTTCTCATTTTTTTGAGCACACAATGTTTCCACTTGTAACTTTTCCCTGGGGTCTTGAAGGATTATAATTGAATTTGGGGCTGTAGCAAGAATATACAGTACTACTCTGTTTTAATATCCATTGACTTTTATATGGCACTTTGATAAAATGTTTGAAGGCAGGAAAAATGTAGATATTCTTTATGGAAGACTATACAGCTGGCAGAGAGTAACTGAGGGCTGGAGAAGAGCTGGCTTGCGCATTTAAGAGCTGTTCTAGTGCGCTTATCTAGCTGTTGAAGAGCAATATTTTAGACCAGGTTTCATTTTCCATCATTGATGGACTGATATGCCTATAAATACATTGCACAAGAAATGGCATCAACCTGTGTCCCTAACTGAAGAAGTTTAATTATCAGAGCACTGAATTTATTTTTCCTTCCTGTTTTTACTAGTTTGGCAGGATGTGCTCTTTATCATTGACTGTATGATAAGACCCCCAAACACAGAGCTGTATGTATTCTGAAATCTTGAAAACTTTATTTATTTATCTGCCTTGCCCACTATATGATCTGAATATCTATCTGCATCTTAGAAATAGAAAGGAGGAAGAAATAAGAAAGGCTTGCATTCCTGGTCTCACACCAGAGACCTACCCACATCCAAAGTTGCTCATAATTTTTGTTTTAGCTTACATTTCTTTCAGCCTTCCTGTTCTGCACCCAGGAGTAAAGTATCCTTTGCTATGTAGATAGGGTTGTAATTTTCATTCTTTCTTGGAGCCAGAAATGCTTCCTCCTTGTCTATCTCTGGAGGAATCTTTCAGAAAAGGGGAAATCAAAAGAGAGAGACAAAAACAGTGTTTTATGCTGAGCTGGGTCTGAGCTGTGAAGTATGTGTAAGAGACCCAACCCTCTCACAGTCTGGGGGGTGAACATGCTGCTTTGGGACAGGGTACCTGCTGTCAGGGCTTCTGGAGAGCCCTGGGAGACGAGGGAGCAGTGTGGTATGAGATGGAGTTATGAGCAGAGGGGCCCAATCTCAGGAGAGGAATTGAGGTCCCAGCCTGGACATGGGTGTGAAGGAAGGTGTGTGTGTCCCTGTAATAATCTGTTAATAGCTGGGGCCCTTCCTTCAGGCTCTGAGCTCACCTTTGGCTTCCCATTGTTGTCTGGGCTTGTTGTCACCTTGCTGCATGGAAGCAGTGGTCGGTGCAGAAGTGGATTTTTTTACACCTGGGCATCAAGAAGAGTGATACAGACAGAGTTCTCATAACTAAGCACTCTTGGCACATACTGAGAGTGACTTCAAAGCCATCTGAGAGCCTGGGACAAAACTTATCTGCAGGGGCTGGGGCTCTGCCTCAGAGCTCAATGTAAAGGTGAACTGCATTGGGAGGGGAGATCCCTGAGCACATCGAGATGAGTCTCTGTGGATTTTCAGTCAAAAGAATTAGTGTCTTTTAAAATTATAAAAGACATTTTTACTTAGGACAAGAATAAATGGTCCTAAAGATTTTCCCATGGGAACCAATTTTAGTGTTTTTAATTTCGAAAGCATTGACATGCTATGCCTTTGTTGGATTTAAGGGTTGTTGGGTTTGGGTTTGTTTGTTTGTTTTCTTAAGGGAAGGGGAGTGGTCCACTTTCCCTGACCTACCACTGGCTTAAATCAGGATAGTTTGCACTGAGTTTTCAGTGTCTATTTTAAACTGGAAGTGGCTATCTTTATCCTCCAAATCCCAGTGTTGTCCTTTGGCTGGGCTGCAGCTGGGATCCCAGCCTCCTTAGCAGTTGTCAGCAGGCACTACGAGGTCCATGTGCAATGAGGAAAACTCCTGGCTGTCTGTGGATATGTGGGAATGTTGTTGCAGTGGAGTTACAGTCCCAGTTCACTGTCATTCACAGCCAGTGCTTATAGCAAGACTCGAAATGGACCTTAGTCAAGGCTTAGTCAAGTCCTTCCCAGTGGGGACACACTCTCAGTTGAGAGAAAGCTTATTAAACAAGGTTGGCAGGGTAGCAGAGTGCTGACATGTCCATTAAAATTAGTGAGATGTCTTCCCTCAACTTTTGCTGCTAGCCTGATCCTTGTGAGCTATCTTTGTCATGAGCACATAGGGATAGGCAAATCAGTGCTGCATATTGAGAAGGATTCACATAAAGCAGAAACCTTATTAGGTCAGTGCCTATGCATCATTTTGCTTTCCTCTAAGCATGTGTCATGGTTTAGGAATGGTACTCCTCAGTTTAGTGCTCCCACTAACTCTCCAAACCATGAGCTGCTCACTTGCTCCCCCGGTGGGATGGAGAGGAGAACTGAGGGCACGAAAGTTAAAGATCATGGGTTGTGATATGTGGTTTACTGGAAGCAGCAAATGGGATGATAAAATGAACAATACAGCAGCAACACAAAGGGTACAAAAAAGAGGTGAATGATTCTAGGCAACACCTGACTGCTCCGTCTCCGTGCTACGATGACCAGAGGAGTCCCCTTCTTCACAAAAATTTCCAGGTCCTGGCCATGCCTCCTCTTGGCTACTGCAAAAATTAACTCTGTCCTGGCCAGAATCAGGACAATACGTTGGACTAGTAAAGAGACAGGCATTACTGGACACATCCCCACATAAGAGTGGTGGGAGCAATAAGCAGTAATTTTACTGTCGACCAATCTTTCCTTGGTGTTTAAGTGGAACAATGAAGCTAGATGGCTTGTGGTACCCAGCCTTAGTGCACTGTCTTTAAGCTCACCTGAATATATACTTTCTTAAGCAACTGCAGGCATTTTTCACTTGTGCTGGGTCCCTGTTTCTGCAAATGCTGTGTTTTGTGCATGCAGCTGGCCTGGAGTTTCTTGGTTTCTCTCTGAGCCACATTAATCCAGGAGTGCTCTCAGTCCTGATAGGTCAGCATGTGGGTTATTGATTGCTGCCTGTCCCTGAGCTAGTGTGCATCAAATCTGGATGGAGAGGGCATTATTTGGTTATGATTGAGTGTGGGTGACATCCTGGCTCTGATATCCAGGCCATCAAGTTTGTCCTGTGAGAATAGTCTCTTCTTTGGTATGGCTTGGTGAGTGTTGCCATGCTACTTTTATGCAGAAAACACTGACTACAGGTATCTCTACTCATGTTCCCTTCTGCCTGTGGTTGATTAGGTGTGAAGTACTGTCCCTTGCAGATATGTGTGTCTGTATATTTGCATAGATGTATCCATACATATATTGGGGTGTGATCCTTGCCTGCTTAAGAGCTGGATTTGTGCATGCTATTGTACTGGTCCTATGATTTTTATTTTGCAGCTTTAAAGGTGGATGGGAGCCCTTTCACCTCACATCTGTGTGTGCTGCCCATCCCTTTTCCAAGGGAGTTTGATGGTGGTGATGAGGGTTCAGCACTTCTGGATGTAAGGTCAAAAAGGGAATTTTCCTCAGTTGCTGACTGGCTGAAGCTGGCCACATGCTGACTTACTAAATTTTTGCTCATCACCTTGATTGACTTCAGAGATCAGTAACTTGGGGCCAGGTCTGGGATGTCACATGCTGTTCCTTTAGTTCATGGAAAACTTAATTTGACAGTTGAAATGTTTCACTGGTACAACTTTTTTCTTCTTTTACAAGAGCAGTTATGGTAACAGGAGCACTGGTAACAGTACAACTTTCTTATTCTTTTACAAGAGCTTTTTAAAGAAATGTGGTGGTTTTTTATTTTGATTTTTAGGAAATGCCAACTGTACAGGCTCAGTGTTTGTGAGGTAGATTGGGCTATATGTGGATGCAGGAGGTCAGGTGTTAATGGAACCAGCTGGAGCTGTGTATATTTTCCATGTGGCACCTGGTCCAGATGTGCTGGAAGATCTTGTAGCAAGTGAGAATGATAACTGTGCTTAGACAGTGCAGGCAGGCAAGCCCAGTAGCTTGTAGCTGGGAGTTTTCCAACAGAACAGTGTGTCAGGTCAACCAGTCAGCAGGCATTAAAACGTTTCTGAAAAAATGTGGCTTTTTTTCCATGACCTTGAGGTCTTCCAGTCCATGAGGACTATGAGGTCTCGGTGGTTGTTCTGCCTGGTCTTGTGCCAGTGCCAGGCTGCATTTGCAGAGCCCAGAATGGGAACTGAGGTTTTAAAAATTTGAGGGGATTTTTTTTTTGGTTTTTTGGGGGGGTTTTTTGGTTTTTTTTGGGTTTTTTTTTTGTTTTTTTTTAATTTAAATATTTTTTCTGATCACTAGAGATAGGGTAGAGGAATCCTGCAGCTCAACACAACTTAAAGTTGAAGGAATATAGACAGATCCTCTGACTCCTTTCTTCCACATTAGTATGAAAAGTTTGGTTATACAGTTATACCCCTTCCATCATGAGGAATGGGACATGCCAAAGGCGTTGTGAAACACTAAACTTGCAAAGAACTGCAGGTCATTAATATGCATGCAGGCCATGCCCATTGCTCCACCTCCCAGCACTCCAGAGCACTGCGGACAATTTTCTGCTTCTCCCCTTGGGCTCTATGAGCCAGGGGGAGCAAAGGGAACTGTTTCTGAGTGGCTGCTGTGACCGTGTGGGTTCGCAGCCCAAACCTCATGCCACTGCTCCCCACCCCCAGCCCCCTGGCCCAGCCCCGGTGCTTGCACCGGCCCCAGGGGCCCCGCGCTGCCCCACGTGTGCTCACCCTGCCTCCGCGACGGGGAAGGGGTGTCCCTGAGCTGTGGTCAGCATTCTTGGAGCCTGGAAAAACCTTAACTTTGCAACTTTGTGACACCCCGTGCGCTTATCGCGGGGTGGGGGCTTCGGTATTGAAGTTTCTTTCCCTTTAACATCCACCAGTCCTGGTAGAGGCAGCGCTGCCTGGGCTTCGACTGGGCTTTGAGTAACAAGGAATGGCACGTCTTGTGGTGGTGCTGCGCTGGGTCTCAGCGAAGCACACAGGAGCGGGTCAGGGTGTCGCAGGTCTCTAAACACCGTGCCCGAGCCGCCACCGTGCCCGAGCCTCCGCTGCGCTGTGCCCAAGCCGCTGTAGGGGTGGGGGGGTGGAGGGGTCAGGTTGGTATGGGAGTTTCTTTCCCTTTAACATCCATCGGTCCCGTGAGAGAGGGGCAGCACTCCTGGACGGCCCCAGAGGGCGGGGGAACAGAAGCCCCTTCCCAGCACACAGCTTGCCTCACTTTCGTGAGGCAGTTTCCCCGTTCAGGGACTGGGAGCACGGTGCCGCCATTGCCAGCCCCCTCCCCACAGGGCAGGGTGAGTCCTGCCCCACAGGCACCGCGGCAGAGCAGAGTCAATTGCGCATGCGTTCCCCAGCTCAGGTCGCAGACAGCTGAATCATAATTGCGAAAAATTTGCTTCGCAAATGGGCGGGGTCGTAATGGAGCGATCACGATGCACTAGGGATTCACTGTAGTATCTCACTGCTGCTCATAGAAGTTATCCTTGGAGACAGCAGGAATAGGCCTACACTTTATGGAGATTAGACATTTAAAGATGACTGTTTTCTACAGCCTCTCACCTTTCCCAGTCCTCTAAGGCTGTCAGTTGTGTTGGAGCTTTGAAGTGTGTCTGGGATGAGATGGTCACCAAGCTCAACTTACAGCCTTAAAAATGAGGACCAAGAATCCAGCTACAGTGGGTTTCAGTTGTGAATTTAAAATGGAAAAAAAAAATCTGGCAAAACTAATTTTCTTCTAAAAGTGTCCATTTCACTTACCCCTCCCTCTTTTTTATAATGGAATGCACACAACAGTATGCATATTGACTTACGTTTTCAGTCAATATCAAGATTTATTGTCCCCTGAGTTAAATGAATCACAATATTGACCTCATTGTAAGCCAATACCTGCTTAATGTATTTTTTTAAAGTATTTTGTATTCATTTTTAGTAATAGGGCCCATACAGTAGTCTATAATATTCATTTGTATTCTCCTTCTTGCTCTTTCCAGCTTTTTTTTTCTTATTTCCTCGTCTGTCTTTGTTGATGGCTATCATAGCAGTAGGCACTGGATTCATTTAGTGAATGAGAAATAAAGATGTCTGATAGCTGGTATATCTCCATTAGAGAGACTGAATGAGTCATTTCCACTATCAGCTTGCCTTTGACTTGGGCCAAGAAAAACAAGGTGCAGTGCTTCTAGCATAAAAACAATAGGCAAGTGTTGCTTGCATTTTCTCTTTCTTTCTTTCTCTCTCTCTCTTTCTTTCTCTCTCTCTCTTTCTCTCTCTCTTTCTCTCTCTCTCTCTCTCTCTTTCTCTCTCTCTCTCTTTCTCTTTCTCTCTCTCTCTCTCTCTCTCTCTCTCTTTCTCTCTCTATTTCCCTTCCTTTCCTCCTTCCCTCCCTCCCCCTTTTTTCCCTTTCCTTTTCTTTCCTTTTCTTTCTGCATTTAAATTTTCCACAGGAGGAGGACAAAACCAGTATTTCTTTAATATTGAATTCCATTTATCTCCATAAATTGGTTATGGTATACGATCTAAAGGACTCAGCTGTTTTTAAAATAGGTTTATTCCTTTTCCTTTAAGATTATTTCAGATTATTTCCACACAGTATAGGCAAGTTATAAGAAGACTCATTTTGCAGAGTTCAGTGAGAGCTGCACATTTGCAGTGCATTGTTTCAGATGTGGAATGTTGAACAAAGAAATTAAATTTATATGTATCACCTAAATTATTTCAGATTCATGGTTCAGCAAAGAGTTCAGATTCTAATCAAATATGTAGTTTGCATGGGCACTACACCTTTTCTCAATAATAATATGGCAGTTCTATTCACAATGCTTGACTAGATTTTGTAATACATAATGCTTTTACTGAAATTTACCTTTTGTTTTTTTCTGCTGCAGTCTTGGCTGCTCATTAGACATGTCCACCCTTAGAGCCAAATAATGATTTCAAGTAACTTTTCCTGAGACAAAGGGGGAGAGAGAGAGGGCTCCTGTCAAATATTCCTACCTCTCAGACTTTTCCAGTGACTACTATACTGATACCAAATACACACATATATGGGCATCCAAATCTGTATTCTGTGTTGAAAGAAACAGTTTGAATATTGAGGTCACTAGAAATTATCTGAAAAGCTACCTGGCTGCAGTCATCCCAACTATCACCTGGCCTCAACATTCTCTATCTCTATTGTAGCATGAAGGACTAAAAACACCAGCAGATGATGTAGGGGAGAAGACAGGGAAGAAACAAGAGGAATAACATGTTATTGAAGCTGATCCCAGGAGAGGAAAAGGTGAAGAAGCATCCTTCTTTCACATCCTGCTCCTGGCTGAGGAGAGAGGAAATTTTAAAATCCTTTTTGCTGTGTCCTGTGCATCAGTCCATCAACAGATTTTAGGTGATCTGTGAGGCTATCCCCTGTAAGTTAAGAATGTGGAGGCAAATAATAAGCAGCCTTTCCCCACTTTCTAGAATTAAGATTTTCAGACATCAAGGGAAAAAATAATTGTCCATATTCTTGAGATATTGTTATTGATGGATACAGACTTGGGCTTTTTCCTTTGCCCCAACATTAAACTCATGCCGTGCCAGTCAAACCAGCCACGTTGGCTCTCCTGAATGTTTCCCTAATGGATGATATGGATTCACAGCCCCCAGATGCAAGCCCAACTGGAGTCCCTCCAGGGCCAACAGAGACCCAGATTTTCACTCAGTCCCTATTCATCTGAGCCAAGGCTGCCAGGATGGTGCCTGAAGCATCCTGTGGATGGGGATGAGAGTTAATTTTTGTTTCTTTTCCTGTGTTGGGGTTTGCTGTCTTGTGCCGAACTCTGTGGTCAAATCCCATAACTGATGTTTTATTCCAGGGTGTGTGTGTGTATTGTTTATGTTTTTGTTGTTGTTGTTGTTGTTGTTTCTTTTTTTAAAGACAAAAGAAAAATTTCTGCTTTGAAAGCAGAATTGTACCTTATTTTCATTCATTACACAGAATAGGTTTAGGTTGTCCTATTCAGCTATTACCACTAGCATTGCACACCCCCAAGCCTACTTCATGCCCCCATGGTTGTTTCAGGTTTTTTAAAAAGCTCTCTAATTTAGTTTGTTATTTGGAACATGCCAAAGATCTGAAATCAGGATGAAATTGTTTCCTAATATGGGAATTTCTTCCTCCTGCAGTTTTTGTTGTGAGGAAGTGGTCAACCTGGAGGGGAAAACATTCTCCCCCAAAACAATTTTTATGTTCCTCTCAGACTTCTATTATGTACTTTAATTTTTCTTTTTTTATTCCTGTAGAGTTGCTTCTGTAAAATTTTCATTCTAACACTGTTGGTACTGTAACACTACAGTTTTTGGGGAATTCTAATGCTGAAAATAGGAGGCTAGGGAACACAGGAAAAATTATTTGTAAAGCTAACTTTTTTCCTGCTGAAAAAGTCTTGCTATCTCACCATTTCAGTATCTTTTCTGTCTGAAGAGCTTCAACTTCCTGGGCAGCCACTTTCTTTGGCGGGCGTTCTTATCATAACCAAGTAATCCAGAAAACAGCCAAAGGATGATGTTTGTTCTCTCTAAATCCTTCCTATTCCTGAAATACAGCTTCCTTTCTCTTCGGTTGTGTGAGTGAAGACTGTGAAAGGAAGTAGGTACAAATAAGATATAAAATTACTCTGTTTTTTTCTAGTTTGGTTTTTTTTTTTTTGAAAGAAACTACAAACATAAAGTCCCTAGAAAGAAGAGGATGGAACGGGGGAGTTACATAGGAACAGAAAAAATGGAATTGCTTGAAGATGACAGCCCCACCTTATGTATTGGGGATGAGATCCAAGCTGTATAATTATTTTGGCTGAACTTCCTCATTTCAGAGGTAGGAAGGAATTCTTCCTCTCTCTTACAGTCAGCTTAAAAATTGCGAGGTGAAAATATAAATGCCAGTTTAGAATTAATTTTTAAAATTTCCTTCTGAATCCTGAAATTCCTGAGATTGTATGAACAGTGAAGTAAAGCAAGGAAGGAAAACCAAAAACAAAGAAGGAGTGGAGCTGTGAAAAAGTACACCAGGGAGATCATGGAATAATTTAGATTGTGTATCTCACAGCACTGAGAGTATATCTCTGTTAGATATACACTGATTGGTACAGGAAAGCAAATAGGCACCAAAAAAGGCAAAATGCCGGGCTTGTAAAAGCAGACTTTTCTGTCCAGAAGTGTGTCTTTGAAAATTCCCTGGCTTGTTCAAACTTTGATCTCATTGATCAGATGTTAGCACCAGGTAATTAAATGATAAAATAGAAAGAGAAAGTCCAATAAAAGCTCCTTTTTTTCTTAATGATGATGAACTTAACACTCTCGGTAGCTGTTTTCAGGCAGCAGAATTGCATTTAATATCTGGTCAATAGTGCATTTGCTTATTAATAGTGAATGATTTAAAATTAAATAAATGACCATTCAGATATTTATTAGTAGGCATGAAAATGCCTGTAATCCTAATATGGTGCTTAATTTCTTTTAAAAGTAACTTTCTTCTACTGTCAGATGCTGCTTTACTAGGAGAAGAAATGGCAAAGGAGGTAAAGTGCACAGAGCTCTATCCCCTTTATGCATTACCTGCTTGGACACACAAAGCTCTCTACAATTTTGAGAACCTTGAACCTTTTTTGCTTTCATGTAGGTTCACAGGTTATTCCGAGTTGGAAGGGACCTTCAGGATCATCTAGTCCAACTCCACACCAACTAGACCATGTCACTGAGCTCCTAATTGAGTCTTCCCTTAAACACCTCCAGGGATGGCGACTCCACCACCTCCCTGGGCAGCCCATTCCAATGAGTGATCACGCTCTCTGTGAAAAACCTCTTCCTAACATCCAGTCTAAACCTCCCCTGGCGTAGCTTGAGGCCATGTCCTCTAATTCTGGTGTCGTCAGCCTGAGAGAAGAGATCCACACCCACCTGGCTGCAACCTCCCCTCATGTAGTTGTAAACAGCGATTAGGTCGCCTCTGAGCCTCCTCTTCTCCAGGCTGAATAACCCCAGTTCCCGTAGCCACTCCCCGTAGGGCTTGTCCTCCAGTCCCTTCACCATCCTTGTTGCCCTTCTCTGGACCCTCTCAAGCAGCTCAACATCCTTAAACGGTTCCCGGCAGCAGTGGGATTCGAACCCACGCCCCCGAAGAGACTGGAGTGCTCAGGGCAAGGCTGTCTCTTCCCTGTTTCACTGATGTTGGGAAGTTTGCTGGAAACAAACACTCAGAAAGCACTTAGGAGCATCCTGTGCAGTGGAGGTAGGAGTGCGAGGCAGTAGAAGTAATACACAGAAGTTGAGTGAAAAGCTTTTTAGGTGGAGATGAGCAGACCTCTGACACAAGATGGTGTGACTCTGTTAAAGGAGAGCTGGGTCATACCAAAAATCATGATTCCCTTTTTTGCCCTGCTGTGTTGTGCCCCGGTTCCTCTTGATGTCTTTGCTCTGACCTTTAGAAGCTCCAGGATGGGCTTTCCCCTCCTGCAGAATGTGACCAACCCTTTCAGAGAGTGCCGTGGAAGGAGTTAAGGATGTAAGCTCAGCCTGAAGCTCAGTTTCCTGGCTTATGTTTGTTGTTGACAAAATCTTAATGTTGTTTTAATGCATTTTTGTGTTTGTGAATCCATTTTCCAGAGCTGCCGATTGCACACACTAACTCTTTTTATGTGACTAAAAGCCAGCTGTAGTATCCTTGAAGAATCAAATGCTGTCATAGTTCTGGAAATTGCTCTGGGTGTGCATGCATGTTTATTTGTGCGTCAACTCTTTTAATCTTTCTGCTGAAAACCTAATATACTGTAACAGGGGCGTTTTCAAAAAAGAAAACACTTCAAAACAATTCTAAATATAAATTGAATCCATTTCCAAATGGCTTGTTAAAAATGCAGATGGTTTATATTTATTATATCATTTTTTTGTTTTATCACCTTGCAAAATTTTACAGCATAGAATCTTATTTAATGCGGGGGCATTTTAAGCAGCAATATTAGACAGCTGTATGTGCGTCATACTAAGAGATTTTTACAGTATATTAAAGTTGGTTCTGATGTAACCTGGTGTTTGGAGCAGCATAGATTAGGCATTTTCCGTGTTTGTAATTTTTTTAAAAGTAGAGGCCTTTTTCCTCCCCCCCCCCGACATTTACTGCTTGATTTCAATTGTTCTCGAGGTGTAAGGAAATTCAGGCCAGACTGATTGAGAAATTGCTTTCTGGGACTATGTGAATAACAAAACGTGGCCCAGATATTATCTCAGCTGAAATTAGGGATAATTATACTCTATAGCAAATTATATACATAGTTAAAACAAATAACAAAGCACAATGTTCATATTCTGGTGATTAATTTTTTCCCCCCAAGTTCTGTTTGCCTTTATAATTTTTCCATTGCAATCAACATGAGAATATTACCGGGATAGCAGCAGCACCTGAATAAGTGCCAGCCCAACTTTTTTTCTTTTTCTTTCTTTTTTTTTTCCCCCCTCAACCTCCAACAGGCATAAGCAGGTTTAATGTTAACCCAGCCCAACTCCAGCTCCTCTGCTGGTTCTCACACCCTCCAGGTCAGAGCTAAATCCCCTATTAATTAAACAGAAATTATATCTGAAATAAATCACTTGGCACAAGAAACCCACGGTGGAATTTTTTGAAAGATGTTTGCAATAATTAAACATTCTGTGACTGGTGACATTTTAAATAACTCTTAAAATACCAACCTGTGTTGGTATTTAAAATAGGCTCTTCAGTGGAAAGGCAGTGATCCCATTGAGCAAATAATATAAACCACGTCATCGTGTAGGAAGAGGAAGAAAAATCATTCAACAGCAACAAAAAACTCTGCTCCTGACTGTTTTCACATGGCAAGAGTCTTGAAAGTGCTTGGAAGACACAGGATAGGGACAAATCTAGAGATATTTGGTGGAGTAAGAGCTAATAAACTTTCAATATTTTCTAACTCTGCACCGGGCTGTTGGAGGCTGTGAGGCAAGCTCACTGAATCATGGGCACCGGTGTAAAATCAGAAGGGGTCATGGGTTTTGGCTCGTCTCTAAGTGTTTTGCTGTCTCTTTGCCACCTTCTGCAGTGCACTTCCCCCCC
>WEKX01020402.1:65749-146110 GCA_013390025.1 Pitta sordida
CCCCCCCCGATCTGGCAATTTCAGGGGCATTTTGTGCAATTAAGCAGAAGACCAAGTATTTTGTCAGTGTCCCCAGGCAGTGTGCCACTAGTGGGCTGTTGGGAGCTCTCAGCAGTGTTGCTGCACATTGCGTGGGCTTATCTCACCCTGTGCCCCCTGGCTTTGGAGAGGTTTGGGTGTTGCTTAGGCGAATTGTCCCTCTTGTGCTAATGGCCTAAGTGACCATGGCCATCAGTTGGGAGTAGACAGAGGACAGTGGTCGTGCTCTGTGCCCTGAGAAGGCAGAGAGTTTTTCCAGAGCTAGGCAGACCAAGGGACCCCTCTGGGCCTGCCCTTCTTTTGCCCCGGTATGTGTGATCTCCTGCAGCCTTAGAGCAGGGAGGAATACCTTGAGGTTAAGGTGCAAAACCAAACGGGATCAGTGGGATCTTCACGTGGGAAGTACAGGCTTCTCATGTGCATGTAATTTTATACTTTCATTACGGGTGTGATCAGTTACAAAAGTGAGTTTTGTCTATACAGTGATTGAAGACTATCAAACGTCTCGTGTCCAGCCCCTTTCCCAAGCAAAGTGTTCGTTCTCTTAGCTCAGCTGCCTATTGCTCCCCATCTAGGTGGACCATGTCTCTTATTAGTAATCTCTGCCTAAAAGGGACCCTTACCCAGTGTTGACCTGCTTAATTATGGAAAAGTCCCATTTGTCTTCATTCAGTCCTTTTTTATTGTTTTTAACCGCCTTTTACATTCCAGATGGATTTTATAGCAGGCAATTTCAGAAAGAGACATTGGGAATCAAGAGACTTGGGGTGACTTTACTTGAGGAAAAATTGTCTTTCCTACTGCTACAGCAGTCTAGCTCCCTGTCTGGAGCTTCCTTGTTTCTTGCTAGAGCTTCTGTCCTGGCTGCCCACGGGGAGTGCAGCCGAGGAGGGTGCACAGCCAAGGAACATGGGCAGCAGTGTGGTGCTCATTGGGAACAGTCAGGTGGCAGCTCAAATGAGTGGCTCATACCTGTGGGTTGGATTTATATGCATTTGGGAAACCACAACTATTCTACTTCTACTGAACCCAGGGCTTTGCCAGTCTAATCCTGTTTTTCTCCTTGAAGGATTAGTTTTTGAGTCAAATCTTCTGGGGGAAGAAGAGGAGGAGTAAGGAAACACAACTGTCGTTTGGAACAAGAATTGAGAAGATAGAATGTGACGAAGTGCTGACTTAGCCTGATCTAATTGCCAGACTGCAGAGCTGCGAAGCTGAGGCTGAACTGCAGAAACACCTGGACAGGTAAAATACAATAGTTCCTCCCTCAGCTGCTGAATGTGAGTCCTCCTCCTAATCCAAGGCCTGAAGGTCTGACAGTCCATGTTTAGTTACAATAATCCCTGACAGCTGTGGCATCACTTCTCCAAGCCACTCCACCAGAGAGCTGGTGGTATGGACCTAAGAGGCTTTCCAGGCTCCAGCTCTGCTACCCGGGCTGAGTCCCAGCCATGATCCTCCTGCTGCCAGGAATGACGGGCTGGGAATGCTTGGTCCCCTGCACCCACCAAGGTGATTTCTCACTGTTGGTTTAATTATTGGTACTGTCAGATGTAAATTATTGCTTATCTCAGTCGCTTGATGCTTTTAGGTGAGAGTTGAGAGCTTTACCCTGGCTGAGAGCATGGTGACTCTTGGTTGTTAATTATTCGGGAATTGCCGTAGGGCCGTGGCCGGGGAGCCTCCCATGTCGGTGCGGCCGGGACTCGAACCGGCGGGGCCCGGGCCCGCAGCTGCGGCGGGTGAGCGGCAGAGGGCGCCGAGCCCCCAGGCACGGCGAGGTGGGGGAGCGGGAACTGTTCCCAAGGGCTTCCCAGAAACCTGGGTCTGCCCTTCGGCCGGGAGACTCCTAGGGACATCCCTCCCTTATCGGCACGGCACAAAAAAGGAGAGGAAAAAAGGTTTAAAAGGTCTTAAAAAAAATTCTAGACGGGCGGATGTTTTCCCCTGTGGAAGCATCTCTCTCCCCCCCACCCCCCCCGCCCTTCCCCCCGCGAAGGGCGGCGTGGGACTGCAGAGCTGCCTGCGTGGGCTGGGGCTGTATAAACCCATCCTCGCTGATGCTCAGTACGAGCCCACGCAGCAAGCACTCACCATTACATATATTTGTTGGATCAGATTTTTGGCACGTCGAGACGCTTTAAACTTGAGCGAATTCATGTACAAATCAATTCGGAATTGGGAAACCATCACTTCCCTTAGTATACATCTCTCCTGCATTACCAGTTTTCCAGCTGGGAAGGCTGGCAGGCAGACGGCTTCAGAGGTGGCTGCCAATGCTGATTCATGACCCAACCCACAAAGGATATTAATATGGTACCATAAGAACATTTTCCCCTCAAAGACAATGAATGTGTAATTTCTGTGATGCAAGTGGAGGTCAGTCTGATGCTGCTCTCTTGCCAGGAAGTTATACAATAACTTTATACGCGTACTTGTTGGACAGAGCCAAAACCTCAGAAGCCCTTTCAAAGCCAGTTTTTTTACCCCATTTGGTTTGCTGCGAACCCTGGGTTTTGGCCAGCTATAGTCATACTATAAATTAATTTTATTCTACAATTTTAGAAGGCACTGTAAGGTTTAAGAATATTTTTCCAGTTGTCACGTTTCTAAATACGCTCTTTTTTTTGGCCGTGTTCAATGCCAAAAAGCACAGCTTAGGAATGTAGTAGGAACATAGGAATTGCCACAACAGTCCATCTTGTCAGCCTCCTGTCTCTGTTGGTTGCTGGTGCCAGATGCAAATTCTTGAGGGAACTACGTAAAAGAAGTTCTCCCAAAATGAAAAAATACTGAGGTGTGGCAGGAAAGAAGGAAAATAAGAGTTGCAGGAGAGACCGGGCAAAATGCCTATTTATATTTATTTCTTTATTTATTTCAGCTACCTAGAGATATGTTTTACAGAACTTTAGGTTGATTTTCATTTTTCTTTCTCTTGCTGAGTAGCCCTCAACTGTACCTTCTGTTTCAGGAGGAGAGAGAGCTTGCTTTCTGAATCAGGAGGGGATGTAAAAAGTCTTAAAAGAGACAGTTTGTCAAAGATCATGGGAAGATGCAGCAGATCATTTAGCAGAGGCAACAGTCAGAATACCTTGTGGAGCACAGTGCCGGGAAGCAGGATATGTTGAATATCCTTACAACAAGTTCATCTAGCCTATCTAATGGCTAGTTATTGTTTGAAGTGCTTGCATGAAAGCACAGCACCGTGTGAGCGCTAGAAAATTCAATGGTACAAGGGAGTTATTTAGCTTATGCCCTTGAGATTAATCACAGGCTCTGTAACTTAACTCCAGAGCAATCTCCTCCTGCTGTAATGTGACTTACTCAGATAGCTGCAGAGCAGCCAAGGACTGGGCATTTTGCAGAAATCATAATGTCAAATATTTTGATGTCAAACTATTTTAATGTGGAGTGGAATTCCCAGTTTCCGGCATGCAGCTTTGCAGCCAGCAGAGCAGCAGGACCCGCTCGCTGCGTCGGTTAATCCACTGGAAAACTGTATTCCTTGTTACCCTCGGGAGCCCGTTGGGGTTCAGTGACGACGAGGCACGGCAGGGAGAACGCAGGTACAGATCTTGGGGACGGTGCTGTGAGTTGTGAACGTTCCCACTGATGTCTGTGGAAGCATTTTCCGTGTTGCAAATTAAAGTGAAATATCCTCCAGGTGTTCTGTGTTGAGGATTGTGTTCTGATCTTTTAGCGGGTTCATTAGCTGGACAACGAAGGGGACTCCCACTCACAGCATTTCCTGAGGCTTTCATGTGCAAGAAGCTTAGTGGAGACGTCAGACGAACAGTTCGGTGTGAAAACACACAGAAAATGCAGTGGATAAGAAGCAGCTTGTG
This sequence comes from Pitta sordida, assembly GCA_013390025.1. Classification (NCBI taxonomy): domain Eukaryota; kingdom Metazoa; phylum Chordata; class Aves; order Passeriformes; family Pittidae; genus Pitta; species Pitta sordida. Next base: position 69,634 of record WEKX01020402.1, read on the forward strand.
TCTAGAAGTTGCTAACCCTATGACGGATCATATTCATAAAGGATTTTAGGGATCAACACATTCCTCGCTCTAGAATCTTTCAATCCCTACTGATAAGTGTACTGGATGAAGGACATAATTAATTTAAATAAATGTCTTGTGCTTGTGTCTGAAGCTTATCCAGCATGGACCTCGTTCACTGACAAGGAAAAGAAAGGCTTTTTTCTTCTATTTATTACTACCCTGTGTGGTGTGAGCCGCCTACATACATGGAGAAATTTTTCCATACATATGTCCCCCGCAAATGTCACCCTAAATGATCAAAAGGAGAAAAAATAAGAAGGACATTCCACATACATAAAATATGTAATTAAAATGATGAATTATTGTAAGATAGAATATTAGCCTTTTGACATTTTAATCTGAGCAGGAGAGAGTGAGAGAGTGCATTTGGAGCCGCTCAATTAAATTTAGAATTTTTTCCTCTCCATTGTTATGAATAAATAGAAAGATTCTGTAGCAGTCTGCGGAATTATTAATTGCAAGTACTGTAGAAGGTGCATGCACCGTGTCATGAAATGGAGTATCATTGTTAGTGACTATATTTCTTGGTAATTAAGGCCCAGACTAATGATGCAAGTTTTCTTCAGCATGATTTTCATCTGATTATGAGGCTGCTTCATTAAGAGCACTCAGACTAACGAGCTGTAGCTGTAATAAAGTAATTTTCTGTCTTGTGCTCTGATTGATAAAGAGTTTCTATAGCTAAAAGGAATTGAAAATATAATTATAATTAGAAATGGTTGAATAAAGTTATTACAGGATTGCTGAAGGGTAGTGCAATTGACACCATAATGTTTTTTGGAAGTGTGTGTCTTAAAATTAGACTTTGTAAAAGGAAGGGGGGAAAAAACCCCGACCTGCAACCCCAAACCCTCTGTGTTAATAAATAGGCAGAATGTTGCTGCTTCCATAAAATGAACTGTTAGATTAAAGTAAAATGAGGTTTTCCCACATTGTTCAGAACAAGAAAAACATATGCAGGAAGAATGCTGTTGCCTTTCTTCCCAGCATTCCTCTTAAGTGAAGTAAAGCTTATGAAAGTGCTTTTTACTCCATTTATATAAATTTTCATGCTGCCATATGTTGCAAAAAAGATCTTTTTGATTAAGCTGATGTGTTTTAAACCATACAGTATAATTTTGGAGTTTCCCTTTAAAAATGTGCCAAGAGTTATGTGAGTCTTTTCTATGTATTTGCATACGGTAACTAGTGGTCTTTACATTTTTTTTGAACAGAGAGCTTTTCCTTTCTTTCTGCCTTTTAAAAATCTCCTTGCATTGGCCAATATCAAAATATAACTGGGTCAAATACAAGGTCTGTCTTTTTTTTCTCTAGGGGAAGCAAATCAACTTTTTATCCCAGAAACCTTATTCTTTTTTATGATGTTGATATTATAAACAGCACAAACTCTGTTAGAGGAATCCTTTGTGCGTATGTCATAGGATATATATGCTATATTGATAGAAAAAAACTGTAATAAGGGTTTTATTTAGAATTAGCTGATGCGCTTTAGTACTCAGAAGTTGTTTGACTTATTTAATTTGGAGGCTTTCTGTATTGCTGTATATCCCTCTTTGGAAGTCATGCATATATTTTAAAGCTACAGTTATGCACATTTGGTTATGTAAATCTGTCCCATGCAGACTCCAAGGAACTTTATTGTATTGGATTGAACCAAACAGTAGATCATCTAGATGTATATTTATGCTAATTAACTTAAAGCCAGCATTTTGCATTGATTGCTCAGTCATAATGCTTTTTGGAAGATTTTTAGAATTTTTGAAAATCATTCTTTACACATTATATGGTGATAAAAGTGTGTTATTGGAATACCATTAGCAGGAATAAAAAAAGAGCAGAATTTTATTGGTTGTTCATTGAAAATGTTAGCTGTGATTAGTTACATAATCCTACATTAACCTGTAAATTAAAATTCCTTGGTGCAATTTGATGGCTGATTTAATTTTGTCTTTCTTTGTTTGCCGCAGGCTAATTCCATTATGAATTCTTTATACAGCCTTTTCCCTCAATGATTAGCAGCTTCTACTCAAGTTCTGATTACTATTGTACACTTAGCACTACATAAAGCTGGGGATTAATATTCCCCTGAAGAATTGTTGCTATGGATCTGCTCTATTCCTTCTAAGAGATGTTTCTGCAGCTTCAATTGTCCATAAATTATGATCTCTAGTGAATTATCAGTGGGAGTGAACTAAGCTTAACAAGCTGAAGAGAGCACTCTAGTTCTGAAAGAAAAAGGGAGAGAGAGATAAAAAGATTCTCAATTATTAATTGCAAGGTTTCCATAATACAGAAGTGGTGATATTTTCCCTATCTTCATTCCTGTGAGCATGTAAGAAATCAGGGTGAGTCAGAAACACTGAAGTCCTAACCCCCTCCAGCACTTAGAGATAAAACCTACAGGAGGATCTTAATTATGTGGAGATGGAGGCGGAAAAACCAGCCCCGGCGCCCTGGGTTTTAAATTTGTATTTTGGCTCTTCTCACTTCTGTTTCACCATCTCTATCCTCCTGGTATAGTTTCTAGTCTGTGCATAGCACGATTAGTAGCCTGCCTCAACTGCCTTTAAAATATAGTTGAGATTAATAGGGGATTTAATTGCAGATGTCTGAGGAGCTTTCATATTTGGAGAGGTTTTATAAAGATACAGCTATTCCGGTTCAAGTTTGTGAGCACTTTGCGATGCTCCCATCTGTTCCCCTTTGTTAGGGCATTAAAGTCATATTTCTCCTACTGATTCATGGCTCTTTTCCTTCTCCTCCCTTGAAAAATCTGTTTTTAAGGCTGGAGTACAGCATTATGCTTTCTTGCTGGGTATGTTTCATTTTCCTAATTGAGATGATCATGTCCTCCTGCCTTCCAGCCCCAGCTGAGATTTAGGATGTCGCAGATTTGACTTCACATATCTCCTTTTCAGGAAAGTCCTCAGGTGGCACAATGCCGGCCCTGCAGCCACTGTCCCTGGCTCCTGCGAAGTGGGAGGAGGCAATGACCTTGCACTACTGCCCACCAGATGCACAGCTACCCTGCATTTACTCAGGATACTGAATCTGAATGTCTTTGGCTATTCCATGCTAAAGGGAACACGAATCTCTAGGGCTTTTTTATTTGGATGTTCTTCAGGCTAAAAGCAGTCTTGGACTGCATCTGCTAAGCTACGTCATGCATTGTGGTAGACTATCTGTAGTGGTAAATCATATTTAGTAACACACAGTTAGGAGGACTCTAGGAATTACTGTACTTTCTTGAGGGCTGTCAAGTAACCTGCCCTAGCACAAAAGAGCTTTTTAGGCACTGAAGCTGACAGTGTTTTAGCCCTCTTTGAGGACAAACAAATAACTTTTTATGTGTGACTAATAGAAGGTGTTTTTTTTCTCTCTTCTCAAAGTCCCACTTGATAATGTTCAAAAATTCTGTATATGTTTTAAATTAAAGCCAGCAGCTGAGTCCAACTGGCGTTTTGTGCTTGGAGCTAGTGACAGCAAGAAAGATTATTAGTTATTTAGGTAGTTAGATTACTGGATCTGAATTTTCTGGTGTGCTTAGTCCACTTCGTGCTGCTCTCCAGCTGCTGGAGATTCCCGTCAAAAAATTCCCTGTGGAACCACAGTGTTGCCTATTGTCTCAGCCTGTAACACAACCAACAGAGGGTAATGTATATAGAGCAGTCTACGGTTATCCCCAAATAAATGTTTGGGCTAGGAAAACTGAGGAGATGTTAAACTGAGTATTCATGCTTTTTAAAATTTTTGTTTCTTTCTCACCTGTGTGTTCTCTGCAGTGCTCAGAAACTTGGTGTAATGAACAATTTAACCTTATCGTTTCCATTCAATCTGTCATGTTGAATAACCACTAACACATTATTCTTGAGGAAACTGATTTTTTTTCTCCCAACCCACTCTCTTGTCTCCATAACCTCCTTTTCCAGTGCCTTTCTCAATTTAGTTGAAAGCTGTTGAAATTTTACTCCTTTTGCTAGGGTTTTAATCTGTCTAGTGTTTTGGGGTGTTTTGAAGCTCTGTTGTGAAAAATAGTGTCTTGTATATTTGCTTCCTGTGTCCCTTCAATGATTTTAAAAGTTTCATTTCTACGTCTCCATTAGAGAGGTGTTTTCCACCCTGAGAACTCCTGCCTCCCTACTCTGAGTGTCTCCCCCTCTGCTCAGGAGCTGATTTTCCTTCTTTGTACTTTCCCAGTTCTGTTGGATTATTTTTCAAGTGGGGCAATCAGAAATACCTGTGGTACTCCAGATTTGGATGTGCTGTGGGTTTATCATAATCATGTTTTCTTATGCTTACTGGTATTTTATTGCCCGGTCACCTCACACTGACCAAGTCTCATGCACTTTAGGTTGGGTAATCCTAATATTTGCTCTCATATGCACACAATGATCCTTTTCTTAATCCTGCTATATTAACAGTGAAGGCAGTGGAATGAACACAAAAAATTCCTTCTTGTGAGTGTTTGTTACTCCTTTTAATTCATGCTAAGGTTGCCACAGTAAGAATCTTATGCTCCAGGCAAAATCATGTCAATGAGTTATTGACATCAGTGACATACTGGGATGTGGTGCCAACTACATTTTTTTAGTTTCTTTTCCTTTAGTTTGGTGATGGTAATCATCATTCTCCTGACTCCTCTGTTTTCCAACAGTTCTAGGATCAGCTCTAGCATTCACCTTGCATGCCACTGATCAAATCATTGTGGAAGTGGAAGAATAACCTTTCTTACTCCGTTTTGGGGGTTGGATCTAGCTGTGACTGAAACTGGATTTGCTGGAGTTTGAATTCAGTAGGACTTTTATCTAGATTCGGACCAGTAGGATAGATGAAATCTTAGTTTGAGCTTGTTTTCAGTTCAGGTTTGTTTATCTGGCAGAAATAAACACCATAAGGTCTCAGCTCAGTCCACTATAGCCTCTCCACTTGAGCGCCTGCTGTCTTTCAGTCGTTATCACTACCTCTCTTCTCTCCCCTAAATGCTGGCTTCTCTCTCTCCCTCTGCTCTGCCGCACTCAAATGGACTAATTGGTGAAAGAGGGCAGCAGAGATCCTCCTCAGCTATGAGGAGGCGAGCTCCTAAGCAGAGACGTGTTTGTGAGCAGCCCAGTGCACGGCTGGAGGGCGGACGCCTGTGCCGTGTCCAAGGAAGGAAGCGCGAGGGTGAAGAATGGTGCGCAGCTCACGTGTACCTGCAAAACCAAGTTAGCACAAAGCTGGATCAGTCCTTAATTAAGGAAGGACCTCGGAACTGTAGTGACAGAATGAACAGGATGCAGCCTCAGAATGCATTAAACATTCAAGTCTAAATGTGTGTATATATTCTATAGATGTGCCAAGCCAAACTGAACACCGAAAATGATGCTTAGTGGTCCTTTCCAACCCCAAAGTTTCCCTGAATGTGAAGGCAAGGGTGACCTAAAAGAAATGGGAAGTATGAATTATATTGGAGAGAAAGCAGTGAATCCCCTCCCCTTGCACCTAAGGGATTCTCCTCCAATTCAATGGAATACAGAATCCATTAAAAATTGTGCTGGGAGATGTCCCTCCCATGTGTGTGGAGCTACAGCAATACAGGTAGAGCGGATGGATGATTTTCTGTGGCACCTTTGCCCAATCCATTCTGAGGGGCAGTGAGTGATGGAAGTTATGTAGCTCCTTGTGGCAGTTCTTTCTGGTGCTTCATGGTGTTTTCTTTAGTCCTTACATTTGATAAAGATGTCTTGAACCTCCCAGAAACCTCATCCTGCTGCTGCTCAGCTGGATCCACTCTGGGAATGGGTGCAGTGTTCATGTGAAGCCCTGTTGACACTGCAGAGGGCAGTGAGTTTATTCTGGGTGTTTTGTAGGCTGTATACTCTGTTGGTCTATTCCAGCATTATATTTTCTCTTTTCTCAACAGCAGAGCTGTGTTTACTCTGATCCGGTAACCCCTGAACATGTTTCTGGAGAGCTGCTACTTAGCCACATGGTTCCTGTATTTGAGCAGTTAAACACTCTGATATCAATTTATAGTTTTCCTGGATAAATTTTTTTTCTGTCTGTTTCTCTCATTTGTCAAGTGCATTTGAACTTTCTTCCTCCAGCTCTCTGCTACTGTCAAATGTGCTAAACTATGTACAAATGAGGTTTTGTTCTTCTTTTACTTTAAATTGGGCTGTTAAATAATAATTTGTTGTCTTACACCATGAGCAACTGACATACATTGTCTCATTGTACATGTAACCTTAAAGGAAAACTTTTGCTTCTTTGTTGGTGGCTTTACCTCTTCCTGCTGGAAATAAAACTGGAATTTTAGGGCCAGAGGGCAATTTTTCACTTTTAACCTGTCTCGCCTAATTTGCTATTTTATTTGTTTTGAAGTCAGATCATGATGACAGTGTGGCATTTTTCATTAACGGTGTATCTTCCTGTCAGAAAATTCATATGACAGTAAAAAGCGGCTCCCTAGAAAACTTCACCTATACCCTTCACTGTCTTTCTCAGACAATTTTTAGTTTAGAGATTTACTTCACCTCCACTCCCCTCCGGCCCTCCTTTTTAGCAATGTCAATACTTTATGAGAATTCTAGATGGCAAAGGTACTCCTTGAAAGTTCCTGGTTGAGCACCTAAAAATATTTAAGCAATATGACACAAGAGCCAGTGCATTTCTGAGCAATCATTGCACATCTCACATAGCAATTAAGGGGAGCAGCTGAAGGCCTGCGAGCAGCCCCCAACTGTCTGAGTGCCTGAGAAGGGCATAGACTTGCTGTAAAGGACAGTAATAGAGACAAGCAAAGCATAGAGGCAGCCTAGACAAGAAGATTTACAGAGTGTTGTAGAAATAAATACACTGCCAACAGCTTGTCACATGTTCTATTCACGCGTTTACTCTGAACTCTGCAGAAATAGATGTGTTTAATCAAAGAAGTGGAGGTTTATAAGATCAGTTGGCAGGTGAACCCCTGCCAGATTTGTTTTCTGGACATAAAGTTATGTCTGTAGCGGGGTGAAAAATATTCCTTGATTCAGACTTACAGCAAGGATGAATTTACTGGTCTGGTAGATATTATACAACATTTTCACATATATAATCCAAAGATTATCTGTCTGAAAGTGAAACTTCTAAACTTTAATTGTGAAGTTTTGTGGGACTTATAAATGACCTATTTGGCATAGACGTGTTTAGCCCAGAGCACCTTTCTCAGAATAGTCCAATGCATCTGTTTCCCTATAGCTACTTTCACCCAAAGGTGAGGACTTCTCTTTGTGGAATAGTACTTTTAAATGGTAGTGCCTGATTTGGAGTGCATGAAAATATGATAATTCTGCAGTTGTTGCTTCTCCTAGATTTTTATATTCAGTAGCTCCCACACTTCTCTACAGCAGCTCTGATGGCCAAAGACCTAAATTCTGATTGCTGTGGACTTGGTGCTAGCTTTCATTGATTAAAATAGGCTCAGGGCCAAGAGTCCTATGTGAATATTTGCATAGCACACATTAAAATTCTGAGACCTTCACTGTCTTTTCAATTAAATTACTTACCTGTAATCTGGTCATTAGTGGTGTTCCCTAGGGCTCAGTATTGGGCCCAGTCCAGTTTAGTGTTTTTATTGCTTACCTGGTTGAAGGGATCAAGTGTACCTTCAGTAAATTCATGGGCAACACCCAGTTGAGTGGAAGTGTCAATCTGCTGGAGTGGAGAAAGGCTCCACAGAGTGATCTGGACAGGTTGGATCAATCAATTATATGAGGCTCAACAAGGCCAAATGCCAGGTTCTACTCTTGGGACACAACAACCCCCTGCAGTGTTACAGGCTGGGGACAGAGTGACTGGAAAGTGGCCCAGTGGAAAATAACCTGGGAGTTCTGGTTGACAGCAGCTGAACATGAACCAGCATGTGCTCAGGTAGCTGGGAAGACCAATGACATCCTGGCCTGGATCAGGAATAGTGTGGCCAGCAGAACCAGGGCAGTGATTCTTCCCCTGTACTAGGCACTGATGAGGCCACACCTTGAATACTATGTCCAGTTCTGGACCCCTCAATTCAGGAAGGACATTGAAGTACTGTAGCAAGTCCTGTAGAGAAGAGAATTGAAGCTGGTGAACAGTCTAGAGGGTAAGTTCCATGAGGAGTGGCAGAAGGAGGTGGGGCTGTTTAGCCTGGAGAAAAAGAGGCTCAGGGGTGACCTTATCACGCTCTACAGCTGCCTGACAGGAGGTTGTTGTCCGGTGGGGGTTGGCCTCTTCTCCCAGGCAACAAACTACAGGATGGGAGGACATAACCTTAAGTTGCACCAGGGGAGGTTCAGGTTGGACATCAGGAAGAATTTTTTCACATAAAATGTTGTTGTTAAACATTTGAATAGACTGCCCTGGGAGATTGTGGAGTCACCATCCCTGGAGGTGTTCAAGAAATGACTGAACACGGCACTTAATGCCATGGTCTAGATGACATGGTAGTGATCAAAGGTTGGACTCAATGACTTTGAAGGGCTTTTTCAACCTAAATGGTTGTATGATTCTATATAGTGGCTCCATATTAAATGTTAATATCCTCTGCTCCTTTTTATTGAGTGTTTTTTCAGCATCCATTATCTTCATCCAGTTTTCAGCTTTCTGTCTCTGTATTTTCATATTTAAAGGTAAACTAAGTAACGATCAGCATCTCCACAGACGTATCAACAGATTGAAAGCAGCTGTACTTCCTCAGAACCAAGGTTCAGCAAATTCAGCATCCCATTCCCATTGATAACTCTAAATAGATGCCTGGAGAAGAGTAGGTGTATGCAATACATAGTTCCTTTCTTAGTCCTCTAGTATTTTTGAGCCAAAAGATTTCCTGGTCATTGTATGGTATGTACATTTGTGGTTTTCACCTTGAACCATTGTAAATATTTTGCAGTCCCAACATCCTTTACTAAGGAATTCTTGGAGTCAGTCTTCCTGCTACAGAAGTGTTAGACCTCTTTTGGTGTGTTTTGAATTTTACTTCCACAAGCTTCATTTGATGACCCCCTAGTACTGGAAGATTTGGTTACCGGCGCTTCCCTTCTGTTGTCTTGAGGTTATATTTGTTTTTTTAGGCTCTTACCACATCCAAAGGGATTTTTCTCACTGGATTGAAGAATCACAGCCTGTTCTATTTTGCATAAATATACTGTTCAATGTGCAAGTACATGTGGATGAAATCTAGCTTTCTGCCTGTGGTGGGTGGCAGGTGACTGAACTTCGTATGAAGGCTGTTCATGTTTCATTCATCCTCATGTCTGTCCACTCCAAGCAACTAATTTCCGGAATTAATGAAGTATTTGCTGTTCTTTTCCTTAACTTTGTAGGGTTTGTTGTTGACCAGTTCTCCAGCACAGAAGCTGCATATTTTGTTTCTCTTGTATTCCTGCTTTGAGCTGGTACAGAGCAATGAATCATGAACGGTTAACTTTGGGGCTGATATAAATCAGAAAAGCCCTGTTGATTTCAGAAAAGCAGTACATCTGGGTTAGCCAAGTCTTTTGATGTGTATGGGAACTGCTTAGTTTCCTATTATAAAACTGGTTAAGTATATGCCTGATTTTAAGCATCTTCCAGAGAAATGTGCTGAAAAGGAGTTGATACAATAAAGCTTCTCCATAACACAATATTAATCCTCTGATGTTTCAGTATATGCAGTAGTCAAAATGTTTGCACATGCGTTGTTATTATTATAACCCCCAGTGAACTTGTCTCCCCAGCTGGAGCTCAGATATACAAGATAAAGTTAATTGGGCTCCCTTTCAAATGGAGAATTTAGACCTCCTTCCAGCTTTCCAGGTAAAGGAACTTGTTTTGGACTGTTGTTATCTCTCCCAGCTCCCTTGAGGTATGCTAAGTCAAATATTGTAAACTGATAAACGTTATTCTAACATTGGTAACACTTGTATAAACTCCAGTGCTGTTCCCTTCTTAACACCTCCCACTTCCTTGCATCCGTGTAAATTCTTTGCCCCAGCATGGTGCACAAAGATCCGATACGGATCGTGTGACATACCCAATACAATGAATGCTTTCTTTCTGTCTTTGCTGGGCTCTGAAACTCTTTTACTTTCCTTCTGTTTAGCACTAAAACCCAGGCCAGCTTGCCAGTGATTTATTGAGTATTCAGGGTTTCCAGTGATTTACATTTTCCATCTTCCCTTGAAGGCATTTGTGCTGCTTCAGAAGGATGTGGTGTTTGGCTTTAATGTAAAGTATTCTTTGCAGTGATTTGACTTCTGAATTCAATAGTCTTACCTTCTTCATAGGAGTTTTAAAAGCAGTACTGGCTGGATTTGGGCTGTAGCAACAATAAAAGGGAAGTTTCTGTTTGGAAGCCCATAAAAACCTGAATGGTTTTGGTTTAGTTTTTCTTTGCTCTGAAAACAGAGAGAAGTCTTGGTTTGACTGACTATGGTGACTTCATTTGGAATATACGTACAATGAAGCCCACCTTTACATAGTTGCTCATTCAATTAGAAGACACTCTTTTCCTTCCGCGCAAGGTCTAGGGAGCAAGGGAGAACCCAGTCTTTCTGCTTTTCCTTTCTGCACATAATAATTATTGAAGGATCAGACTTTCTTTTTAGGAGCATTTCTGGGAATATTTATGAAGAGATTGCATCCTCTGGTTAAAAAATCAAGACCAGTCTATTTCCTTCACTCCTCCTGCCTCCTGTCCATTTCCAGGTTGTTTGAATGAAAGTTATTATTTAGCCTTTGGTTCAGGGGAGTAGGAGAATGATTTATACATTGCCTGAGAGAATAAGAGACCAAAATGGCAGCCATGGCACAAGGTTCCAGCCCTCTGAGATGCTGGCAGCCTTGTAGGACTGTCTTCCCTTTGTGTCTGAAGTCTCCTAAACACAAATTTGTTTGGCCTCCGCTCCAGAATGAAGTTACAAAGAAGTGTCTTGCAGGTGTGAAAACTACTGCCTTGTGTAAGAGTGTAAGGTCAAGTTACTTGCTAGTGGACCTGATTTTGCAGCCCAGAGTGGTCCAGTCTCTTGTTTTCTACTGTACTGTCAATCGACTCATGATTGTGGAGGAGAGGGGTAGCAATAGAAGGAAGAAAGGGAGAAGATGGGAGTTAATACCATGGAGTAGTGCTGTTTTGCAGTGGCATTTGTTTTTACTGTGAATCCAACAGCGCTGAAACTAAATCATATGAGAACATGATTCTTCCTTCATGATGGTCCACCCACTGTAGTTCCATTGGCTTTCCCCATGGCTCAAATGAATGAAACGATCTCTTCAGGTACAATGTCAGTTTGTTTTAGTTAGCGCTAACATCTTCTGGTTCAAAGTGGATATCTAAAATCCATCAGAGAGGTTCACTTGTAATATTTTTGAATAAAGCTGTTAAACTTAAGCTCTTGTAAAACCTATAAAGCAGTTTGTCTTTCCTTTAATATCATTGTCACATGCGATAATTATAATTGCAATTTTTTTTCTTGCAAGGCTTTTAAGGATTACTTTGTGAAAGTTGTTGGAAAGGTGAGAAGGATAATTAAAATCTTATCTCAAGTGTAATTTTATGGTTATACTGTACTATTCCCCAGAAGTATGGTTTTGAAATTGTTGTGGGCTGTGATCAAATCTCTAGGGCATAACTGAGGAGAAAGTGGTAAAACACGACTCTTCAGCCCAATTATTTTTATGTCTGCATTGGAATGAATCTTCAGCTTCTGGAACTTCTTTGATCATTTCACTAGTGTCATTAAGTAATTATAGTAAAAGAAATAGCCTTATCCTTAAATACTGTTATGTTTGTTACAAATTGTTGTAAGCTAAAGAGTTGAAAGGATTCTGTCTGAATTGCCAGAACCAAAACTCTGTGTGTATACAAATAGTCTGGCAAAGGCATCTGAAATGTCCCATGCAGTGACTTCAGTCCTGAGCATGACTTATTCCTTCTTGCTGTTCCAGTTAGAATTATTTTATTTTTCAGACAAGATTATTCTCGGCTATCCCAAAAGAGAAATGGAAATCCAGTTTTGTGGTTATTGAAATTATTTGCAAGTCTGGATGAAATTCAGATGGTAGTTTTGGCTGAGTAGAAGGACAAAATCTCAGGAAAGCATAAAGGAAATGCTTTAATATTGATCAAAATGAAACTTTCTTTCCCTTTAATAACATTTTACATTCTTAAAGAGTATATTGTTTTTAAAATACTTTTGGTGTAATATGACTTCTTCGTTCTACCCCCAAAAAGATTTTCTTATTTATACACTTTTTCTGAGAAAAATTTGATTTCTGGTCATCCTGAGCCTATGTATTTTAAAACTTTCTTTCATATTCATGTAACTGTAGTTAAACCTTCAAGGTTAGATCACGGGGATAATTGAATGAAAGGGAGAAGCAGAAGACACTGTCTCTGCAGAGGTTTCTCTCAGCATGGAACTCGCTTCAGATAAAACAGTTTGTTAGTTCATGCCTGTGCCCAGTTAGACCTTGAGCCAAATCTACCTTGAAGCCCATCCACCCCCTAGTCCTGACAGTGTCACTTCTCTGTGGGCGACCTCTTGGAGCTGGAGCCAACATTCAAGACCAAGCTCAACCTTTTTCCTATGTGCGACCTGCAAGGACAACTTGAAAGCTGAAATTAAAATGATGACTGAGCCCAGCAAATGCATCTGCAGCTCTTGGCCAGAGTGTGACTTTTGGAGAGGGATTACCAACAGGAGAACCCTTGTCTTGCTGTGAAGGAACTCTCCAGGAACTGGCAAAGGTGGACAGTAAATCTCAGGTCCTGATCATAGGAAAAATAGACAGTTAGAGGCTTACTGGTTTTAGACTTGGCTGTGTGTGTCGTTCCTCTGAGAGTCGGAGGAAACTTTGCATTTTGGAAGGATTCTGGTTGCACACTTTTGAAGAGAGTAATATATGCATCTCCTTGTGAATTCAGCCTGATTGGGTCCTGGGTAGAATTATATCTGGGGAGGCAAAACCCCAGGAATTACTCTGTGAATGCTTTTGCACAGACAACAGGAAACAAACCGAATGTTTCTGCTGATCATATTTATGCATAATATTACATTTTCATCAAAAACTCATGTGGAATGTAATTTCTTTTATTCTAATTTTTCTCCTTTTCTCCTTTGTATTTTAGATGCTTCCAAGATTGTACTTGCTGTCAAAGTGCTTTACAAATATAGGGGCCTTTATACTATTTTTTCCTAAAAAGATTCTTTAAATTTTATGTGGCTAATTAATATTTTTTGAAACTTCCTAATGAAATCTAGGTCTAGACAGAGGTTGATTTTGTAGACGTAAGGCCATATTTCTTTTTCCCCCTTTGCAATCTCACAATTGCATGACTTCTCCCTGACACATTCATAAGGAGAAAAGAGCACATTCCCACCCTCTTGCTTTAAAATGTATCCAGGAGATAATATGAAAGGCTTTATAGTCCTAACGATTTTTTCCCCCGAATGTTTATTTTAAAAAGTGTTCCTCTGCAGGGGGTTGATCCAAAGCCCATTGAAGTCAGTGGGAATTTTTCCATAGAATTCAATGAAGTTTGGATCTGGTCCTTAGATAGCTCCAGGAGGTAGCCTGCTCATTTTTTGCAGCTGTCCTTGGGGGTGTTGGAGGAGAGCTGCTGCACTGACAAGTCCATCCAGTGTGGAGCATGCTATTGATTATAAAGCATAACTCCTGCAAAATTTCAGCTGGTAGGGAGTGGGAGGTTCCACGTAATAATCAATAGCACAATATGATACTATATCAAGGAACTGGCTTTTTAACAAACACTTTTAAAACAACAAAGGAGACTAGAAGGTTTTCATTTAAAGGGTGAACTCCCCTTTATTCTTGGGATTCCAGGCAGATTAGCCCTGGTATGTCCTTGAATGCTGTACTGAACATATTCATGATGCTTTCTGTTCTCTTTGCAAAAGCAGCAAATATCTGCTTTTTTAAATATAGTTGTTAAGTTTCACCTTATTGTTTGCTTTGTAAAACTGCTCAGCGTCTTGAGAGTGAGAGATCTTGTGAAAGCTAGAAATAAGAGAATTTTCCAGGGAGAAAATTGAAGGTGGTGAATCTGCATGGTAACTACTTCTTCGAGTTCCACATCTTATCCCAAGTGTCACATGCACGTTTTTGTTGTGGTGCTGTTGATAGTAAAACTGTAATTAGTTAAGGGCTGTGGTGGTTATCCAACATGGTGAAACCCCCCCCCCCCCTCTATTTTTCTCTACACCAGTTTGACATTGAAACACAATTACACAGGGCCATGGATTTTTTCCCTTTTCCATTAGTCAGGAAAATATGTAATAAAGGCTTCCAAAGATCTGTCCTGGTGTTGAAGTGATACAAAGATCTAAGGCTAAACAGTAGTTAGGCGAAAATGGTGGTAATCTTCTAGAAATAAATGATATAAATCATAATAGTCAGACAAGGCCATAATTCAGTTCCATCTAGTGCAGCTGCCTGTCTTGGACAGTGGGTGATATCCTATGCAACAGGGCAAAGTGTGAGCTGTGGGTGAGCAGACATTTCCTGTACAGATTCTCCTAACCTGCACAAGTTTGTTGCAATGGAGTTTCCTGAAGTGCTAGCCTTTATTTAGAACTCACCAGCAGGGAGCTTTTGTCCCTTTGTGTCCTCTCCCAAAACTTTTCCGTTCTTTCTTTGGCTGCTAGTGTTGCTGCTGTCCTGGGGCAGGACCACCAAGGTGAGAGTCTCCCTTTCATCTTATACCACTCCCTTTGAAGTTCATTTGGTAATAGCATCCCTCAATTCGGAGTTGGAAAAGAATGACCATTGTGGTCACCATCTTCATGACAAAATTTTATGTTTCTTTCCAAATACGTAAATATCAGGAAAGTGAGAATTGGAAGGACCAAGTTTAGCACTTTTGCATTTGTATGTAAGTGTATTCTGAAACTAAGCTATTATTTTGAAATATTAGTGAGTCAGTGTACAGAAATCTGTAGTACCTGCGTATATTATTAACTTGTACTTTTGGACTAAAGAAGTTCCCTGTAACTTAAAGCCTATTTGTTTTTAAAATTTAGCTCTTGGGAGTTTATTTAGTTTTGACTGAGAAACTGTTACGTTCCTTATTACGGTCATTTTTTCTTGTCTGATAGAAAGATTGTCCCATTTTATTAATGTTCTTATTTGTCACAGTGATGTTATATACAATAGATTTGTTTGTATCTGTTTTGTATTTCTGCTTCTTAAGTCACCCAGCCTTCCATATAACAAATGTCAAATTCCTCTAAATGCTCAAAACATTTCTTGTCCTTCTCTCCCTCTTTATCTGGCTTGGGTAGAAATTGAATAGAGCTGATTAATGGTTGTGGGGGAGAGAAGGAATAGGAGAAGGGACCATGTGAAATCTCTAATTGCTTTAATCCCTTTTCACATAAAATTGGGGAAAAAATGGGACTAATTCCCAAATGCAAAATTAAGAAAGCCACTGTTTAAGAAACAGCAAAGCTGCCTGCAGGGCTCTGGGTGGATGAATGCAGGAGGCTGGCTTGGCCTGGTGTTCCAGCAGTGCTGTGGTGGAGTGGGCCTAGGTGGTAAAATACTTGAGTAAGTGCCTTTGAGGGACTGGTGGTACTTCTGCTGGTTACTTTGTGATTGACATTTATTTATTAGAGATGGGTTTGATACTTGAGGCAGGGGAATACACACAGATAAGCACAGGTTCTTAACTGTGTTCTAGGTTGAATGTTACCTGAGGAGCTGCAGCAATGGCTGAACAACTCTTCCTGTGTTGTGTGTGTGCTGTAGGTCTCAGTGATGATACACCCATGCAGATGTTGAAGAACAGATGTTGGTCAGTGGGGCAAAAATGTCCCCACAGTGAAGAGGGGATGGGATGTTGCAGGACTTCTGAAGGCTTTGGGCACCTTCTACACCTCTGCACTGCATCTGAGAGAACACGTGTGTTGTGCTTCCTTCATTTTGCTTGGTTTTAACATCTACATTTTCAGTATGACCGATGTGTCTATGATATGCCATGTTTATTTATGTCTACATGTGTATATACATATATAGTGTATGTATATAATAGCTAGATGTACAGTATGTTTTGGATTTAGCCTTTCCCTTAATTTGTGTATCCCATGTAACTCTCTGTTCTTGTACGTTCTTGATACTGTTGATAATGTATTTATTTCCAGTTGATGAGTCTTTTCCACCATGACTGTGAGGTGTAAAGGATCAGTGCTCTCAGTTGTGTTTAAATGGATTTAGGGAGCCAGTTGGCATTGAGTGTTCCAGAAGTGTGATACATATTTACTTATATCTATGGATACCTTTAAATCTCACTCCTAAAACTGTTCTTCCCCTCTGTTGAAGACATAAATGTTTTCTCTTTTTTCATCAATAGCTCTACAAAAGAAGGAAATTTATATTTAATGAGGGCCTGTCTCCTGGTGTTTACAAATTCCTCTGTGACGAGACTACAGCACTATCACATGGAGACATTTATACTCTAATAGGATTTACCTTTACAAATATCTGAAAACCTTTTAAAGCAGAGATTAAATTGTTTAGCTCAATATTTAATCTGTTACTTCCTCTTTAAAGATGCCCAGTGGAATTTGTCATACACTGAGCTGATAACACGTAATATTGATCAGTCATAAACATAAAACAGAGAAATATCAGGAAGTCTTCTGCAATCCTTTTCTTTTTAATTAAATTTTGATCTGAACTGCTTTTGATTAATTTTCTTATTTGTAAGTATGTGAATTCTGGGGGCCAGCAAGTTTCTTAAGTTGCCTGGCATTGGTCTCTGGTGAGTGGCTCAGCTCAGGAACAGTATGATTGCATTTTTATGGTTTTCAGATATTTAATAGCTTCTTCCTGTCATTTTCTGAATGAGTGAATAAGGTTTAGCCCTCTGGGAGCCAGCGCAGCATCGGAGAGTGGAGAAAATGACTCGAATCTGTGTACTTGACTGATTGCCTTAGTCTTAATTGTTCTCTTAATTAGCTGCAGTAGCAACTGCATCTGGGGAGAGATCACGGTATTGGTAAACAGCTCCACCTTGGAGCCCTGTGTAATGCCTTTTGGAAACATGACAATGAGCTCTGTATCTCCACTGAGACACAAACCTGCCAAATCTTCAGCCCCTGAAGTCTTTGGTCTCCTCGTGTGATCTGTCACTCTCGTCTGTGAGATGCAGGCCCCCAACTGTTTGTTCTTAAACAAATTAAGCTTTAATATGCCAAAAGCCAGCTTTATTGAGCAGAATAAGGGAAGGGGAAAACAAAAGAGTGTTGGTGGAGGGTTGTTCAGACAACTTGAGGGTGTTACCAAGATTAGAAGTGGGAGACAGATGTGCTTTTGGGAGTAAAGGCAGGCTTGAAATGTTTTACGGTGGGAAACCCAGGCAAACCGAGGTCAGAGAAGATGTCGCATGTCAAAGCAACCTTCTTCCTGTGGGGGCCAGTTCAAGCCATTCAGTGAGAGCTGCTGCTGCAATCCAGCCACTGCTTCCAAAAGGAGTCACTTGGCATGTCTGTTGGATGAAAAATACTGTGTGGTGGTGGAATTGCCCACTCTTCCAGCTTCATTTCCCATCTGCTCAGTGTCTCTCTCTGAAATGAACTCTGGGCCTTGAAATGAGAGGTGCAAGGTTTAAGGTTGCATTAAGACTTGTCATTTAATTTCCACTTCAACTTTGTAATGTAGTCTTGCTACAGGGCAGAATGTGCAAAATTAGGTATGGTGGGTCATTAAAGCTGGTGGATTTTAACATTATCTGCTAATTTTTAGGAGCTTCCATTGCTTAATAACTGGCCCAAGATAGAGCCATTCATTTGGACAGAGATTAAACTGGGTTTTATTCATCTCCGCATCCCCATTGTGGGTGTCTATTACAGTGCCTATGGCATTCCATGCATTGTGGCACTGGCAGTATCAAGTGTGAATTAATGGGTTTTCTAGGTCTGACTGAGGCAGGTTTGGTTTTGGATACAATGACCAAAAAGATTTTGTTATTTTTAATTAAAGTCTTGTTTCTTTAATCCTGCAAGCAATCAAACCTACTGCAATGTTACAATATTCCCTTTTCAATAAACAGCATATTCCTTTCTGTGTGCTTATCCAAATGAAGGGAATACTGATGGATTGTTTGGATTTGGTGCTGCCAAAAGGAAATGCATGGGAAGGCATGAAAAGATTTTGTTTCTGTGTCTCATCTGGCTTTTAAAAGGCATATTTGTAGGTTAATGAATATCTCTTTCTTAAGTGCCATCAGTGTCATAATTTAGTTGTTTTCTACCTCTCACAGAGGTTTAGTTCAATTGTCTGTTGTGTTAATATTATAGCTCAAAACTGATTATTACCAAGATGAGACTTAATCTCCGCAGTTAACCTTATTCTTATTTAGCAAAAATTTTGTGATTGTTTTGTATTGTAACAATGTTGGACTTGCTACGCTCCTCCTGCAGAAATCTCTCAGATATGCTTCCTCTGGAAGCTTTTCTGTGCTAAGCTACTCTTTATAGCTCTAAAACTTCTATTGAACTCCTTACTGAACTTTAAGCTGTGGAAGGAAGGCAGGTTCAGGCCAATAATGAGCAGATAATGTGTATGGGATAAAAAAAGCCATTTAGTCAGGTTTGTAGTAGTTAATTCTGAAATTAGTAGTGAAGGTTAAACTACATTTTATTATATTAGGGACAATAAAATTCTGTAGGGAACTATGGATGCTGAAATCCGGTATCAGCAGTGGTTAAGGTTTTATGGCAAATTAACTCATCCTATGAAACAAGCAGAAACTAAATCTAGGTAGCATATTCAAGCTATTTATTCTAGACCCAGCTTTACTGTTTTCAAATTCCTGTGGAAAACGGAAAGGGTAAATCAGATGTTTAAAAAAAATATTATTGATGTGAAAAAAACTAATGCCTTTACTCTAACTATAGTAACTACTCTTGCTGTTCTGTGATCAGCATAAGCAAGAAAAATGTTCATAGCTGCAACAGAAAGATGTGAGATAAGAGGACATTCAACAGGGCCCTTGAATTTGGAGGAAGGTGGCTCTAGATGGGTGGTCCTTTCCTTTTTTCTGCTTAGCCCTTCTGATCAAACATTGGACAAATGTGGAGGTGAGTGGCACTAAAAGAATAAATGAAGTGGGTTCTGCATCAGGACTCTGCGATGAAGTTTGTTTAGATAGGATGTGTAGAATAGAGGTGAATAAAATGTCAATTCTGTTTTTTATAAAAAAAAAATGTTTAAGTGCTTCCTCCTGATACAGACATCCAGTTATTTCTATGTGTACTCACTCTTGGAAGACACTTAGGTCAGCTCATTCTCTCGTGATGACTAAAGAAAATATTAATACTCCATTGTTTAACCCCAAATCCTAAGAGACAGTGAACAGACTATTACTGTAATTGTACTATGTAGCATAAATCCAGAGTTACCCCCACTGACTTCAGTAAAATTAACAATTCTTGGAGAAACTTGTAGCAAGATCATAATGTGTTCTAATGTAAATACTAATTTTAAAATCCTTAGTTAAAAGCCACAGGTTACTGACTAATATCTTCTAAAGGCCAAATAGAATTATCAGCAACTTGCCTAAAACTCAGTTTTCCAGTTTTTGCTTACAAACTAAGTTTACACTTTGCTCTACATTAGTCCTGTAATGTTTTTAAGCTAACTTGAGCAAATAGTACTTTAAATAGGTTTTTCCCAGGTGGGTGAAGAGAGCTTTTGTTGGAAATAGACACTCGTGCTTATAGAAGCCTTCTTTGATAAAGTGAGGTTAAGGAATAGTTTACTGGAAATGTCTTGTTGCTTGATTAGCTATGTGCTTTTCTCACATCTTTACCTCAAGATGCCCCTCCATGTTAAAGAGGATGATTCCGGGAAGGTTTGTCTGCTCTGTGAAACAAAAATAGCAATCCCATGGCACTGTCTGTGCCTGACTAGTTTCCTGGTTTCCCTGAACTCCTTTTGGGTGCTCTTGTCTGTGCTGTTATTTAATCCTACAGTATTTGGAGGCCAGCTGAAAAAAATAAAAAAATTGACAATCAACGCTTGATTATTGACAACATCAGAAATACTGTGAGGCTAGCCATGGATTCTTTCCTTGCCTGTGGTATGGGAGCAGCAGAGCCATGTTTTGTGGGTTGCTGTGTTCCCTGGTGTGGCTTTGGGGTGTGTTCAGGGATCCCCACGGGCCACAGTCAGCAGTGTTCCTCACAGATGTTCTCTTTGTTGTGTGCTTATTGTATGTACCGACAAATGGATCATGCAGTTAACCCTCTTCTTTTTCTGGATTATCCTACTATGTTATTATCCAACATGTTCACTGTACTTTAAGGTGGTATTTTAAACCAGTGCAGTAATCATAAATGTTAGCTGCAAAAGCCGGTGTGGCTTTATCAAAAAAGGAAGTTAAAAACTGCTCATTCCTAGAAATCAAAGTCCCTTAGTCTGGCTTTCAAGCTTACTATTTGCTGTTCAGTCCAGTGTGTTTATTCTCTAGCCCAGAGGAGTTATCTTCCTTGCGGACCTGGGCAGCTGAGGCAAAATGAGAGCAAATGAGTCCTGGGTTGCCAAGTTCACCCAGAAAGTCTTGAAGAGCAGGGAGTGCCTTGGACGGCATGATAAAGAAATGAGTACAAAACACCTCTTCCCTATCCCAGCTTTTGAAAAGAATAAAAGGATGATTCTTGTTCCCAAATCTGTTTTTGCATTTGTTTCCACAAGTAGGTGATATAACTGTAAGCACCGATAGTTAGATTTTCTGAGGCAGTCCATTAATTGCAGGTATCCAAAATCATGTATCACTGTGCTTTTAAAGTATCCTGAATTTCCCTTTATGGTAAGACAAATTGGAATACATTATGGTTTAAATGACTTCAATATCTTTCTGTCATGTGGTTGACTACTTCTAATGAAGCTATATGCTATGGATACATTTTAATTTACACTACGACAATAGAATTAAGCAGCTTTCTCGTTAACCTTCAGTGTGATTAACCAAAAAGAAAGATTCAGGTCTGAGTGAATAGTTGATTCAAAATGAATAATTTATTCAATAAATTGTTTGTGCAGATTGCAGAATTCTCTGATTTATTTGCAGTAGGAAGTTGCTCACAAAGTTCTTCAATTAATAATTCATTGTTTGAAGATTGTTCATAAATACTTGGGTTTGTGTGCTTGTAATTTGCAACTCATATTTTATAACTGTTAGTCTTTTTTAGGGTGCTGTCTGGTTGGACAATCAGCTTTCCTAACTAATAAGTGTAACTTGTAAGTATTGCAATTCTATGTTCAGATGGAAGTAGGGATTACTTTTTTATTGGTTTGTTACTTTTTAAACTTAAAATATGGTACTTTCAATATTTGATAACTTGCGCTATTCATGTCCAACGATCAAAGTTTGGATTTGAATGTCTGCTCATATATTCATTTTTCATGTGTATGTTACATTGAGGAAGGATGATACAAAAGGTCAGCCAAATCGGACCCCTAATGACAGCAAAGGCAGCAAAAAAATAAACAGTAAATCTGCTTTGCTGCATTGAAATGCATAGTCATGGACAGGTTCCCCTCAACTGCCACTGTCCATTCAACTCTACAAGAATCATACTGTCTTTATTTGTCATTAATGCATAGGTTTATAGAAAAGGGTTTGGTCTAGTCTTAGAAATAAACATGTACTTGGTAAAACACTGATTTTGTAGTGACCTTTCTGTGTCTGGAGATGGAAATCTGCCATTGTTGAAGACAGCAATCATCATGATTTTTGGTTTTCTTTGGTGTTTAAGAATAAGGACTGATTATCAAGGTAGTGTAATGGTTTAATTTATGTAGCCTGTGCAGTCTGGATTCTAAGGATCCAGAGTATTTTACTTAAATATTGGTGAATACAATTTTTTTAAATACATGCTTAATGCAAAATTTTGCCAATCGTGGCTTATGGAGAAGAATTTCCTATGTGTGTAATAGATGAAATCTCCTTGGTCTCTGAATGTCTCCAAACGAAATCTCAGTTGTAGTGGTGCTGATTGGAAGCCAGAATGTTTTCCTGAGTTTTGGTAGGAAGAGGAGGTGCCCTAAAAATTACCCCAGGCGTTTGGAACAGATCTCTGGATGTGGGCAAAAAGTAGGTCTCACAATGGTTCTGATTAGCTCTCTGCTAAACTAGAAGAAAAGGCGTAGCATCTTTTTTACACCAAATTTGAATCCCTGGTTGAATACTATTAATTTTATATAAGAATGACTTAACCTAATAATGTCAATCTTCTTTATTTTGTCAAGAACAGATTTAACCCTTATAATAATTATATAAACAGCTGTCCATGCTGGGCTGAATTCCATCCTTGACTGAAGGTGCATTTGGGATATAACAGCCCAGAGCTGTTCAGTGTAAATGTTCCTGACCATTACTTTTTTTTCCTCACCGACTCTCCATTGTATTGTCTTTGGAAAGGAATAACGTCAAAAGGCTTTTAAAAATATATATATATTATTTTAGTGATTATGTTATCAAACCCCTTCTGGGATATCCTTGCCTTAACATACAACTTCCCCAGGTCCTCCTCCCCCTGCTTTCTCTGGTGTTTTCTCTGAGAGAACAAAGTAAAAATTAAATAATAGTTGACATCATTTGGTTGGACTTGTGCTCAGATTCTCTCTATTATTCATGTGATCTTTCTTATTATTTTTCTTTTTCATTCACCGTTATATTTTATTTACTTTAATGAGCTGGATGCTGGGCTTCAGCCTGGGACTGTAGAGAGACCTGGCGTGCTTTCAAACTATTGTTTCACTGTGGTTGAGATTAACGTCATCAGGATTTTCCCCTCTGTTATTTATTAAATCTTTTCTTTCTTCTCTCTCTCTCTCATGTATTAGGAATACCTTTGGTGATGGTAATGAAAAAGAAGGTGCATAAAAATGGTGAATACAGGTTTAGAGTTTTTCATTCTCACCTTTGATTATGGAGCAGATCTCCAATTTTACTTGATTCTGTTTTCAAGTCTGAGTTCTAGCAGAGGAAATATGTGCATCTTATGTACATATTACATGTAAATTCTTATTTTCTGCAGAAATTTCAGGCCAACAATGCCTCTGTGCAGAGGTAACCCACACTAATAAGCCAGTATGTGTGTGTGCATAGATACATATATATATACGTATATATATATGGTGTTACTAAAATGTTGAGAGAGGACAATTAAAGACCTCTGTATCTTGCCTGAAAAGGCCAGAATGGAATGGAATTGCCTTTGCAGGTCCCACCTACTGAGCAAGTATGTTTTTTGGTCCATTTGTTGAGCTAAGTGTGCACTTAGCTCACTGGAATGGGGCTCTCTCACTGGAATGGGCTGCCCAAGGAGGTGGTGGAGTCGCCGTCCCTAGAGGTGTTTAAGAAAAGGTTGGATGATGTACTTGTTAGCATGACCTAGATATTAGGGTAGTGTGTTATTGGTAGGATGGGTGTTGGTAGCAGGATGACAACAGGTTAGGTAACAGGTTAGGTTAGGTAACAGGTGATAGGTTGGACTTGATGATCTCTGTGGTCTTTTCCAACCTTACTAATTCTGTGATTCTTAGGGCTTGGATCCTCTCACCTGCCTTTTGCTGGGTCTAAGCACTCACAGGTGCCTATCCAGTGGGAAAAGTTACTCAGAATTTTATACAGAATTTAGGATGTTGTGGTGTTTTTCCCCAGTGTGCACAATTTTGGAGAAGGGAGTATTTGAGCCTATAACTTGGTATTCATGGGATAATTTTTGTCTGAAAGCAATATTTTCAGTGCATTTGGAAATGTGGAGCATCTCATTTTTGGTTGATGGCCACAAAAAAGAAGAGGATTTGTCCCTGGGGGTTCAGAAAGTATTTCAGTTTTTGTTGGTCTGGAGGTAGACTAGATATAAACAGCAGAAGGAGGCAGGTAGGCTGACTGAAATAGCTGGAACAAGAATTCTTTCCTCAAATGATCCTCTCTGGAAAAGTACCTGTCTGTGTTGGCTTTTTCTGTTTTCTAGGCTGGATTTACTGCATCAGCAATTTTAACACTGGAATAAAAGGGCATCTCAAGAATGTAATGAAGTTTATGGTACAGTTTCTCTCCAAATCAACAAATACTCAAAAGTTTTGAGTGTTTTTTAGGCTGCTTATCACATGAGAAAATACTGCATTCCCAAGCTGTTTAATTCAAGGCTATTTTGTCCCTGCTTTTGAAAAAGTTGGTTCCTGGTGAATCTACTTGAGCACATTGAGGGCATTGATACACATCCCCTTTTTCTGTTGAACTACTTGCTACCTGAAATTTCAGTCATTGTAGGAGGGTATTTTTGATTTTGTTTGTATTTCCTCAGTGTTAGTCTTTATTCTTAACCCTCCTTGACCTGGAATAAGATGTATTGATCTCAACATAGGGGTGTCAGACTGTGAAGTTTGGGAGCTCAGAGCTGACCTTTGAATGTCTGGTGAATCCATCCTCATTCACTTTAGCATATACAGAGCCTTGGATATCTGTTCTCATTTGTCCTTTGGAATTCCCCATTTTTTTCCCCCAGCCACTACATCTGGGATAGATAATCTTAAAACTCTTCCTTTTAGTGGAATAACTCTCCATCTTTAGGTTTGCCAGTCCTGTGGAGCAGCATGAATACAGATCTTCCAGTTAAATGTGAACTGAACTGAGGGTGCATTGCGAAGGCACCAACCCCAAAATAACTTGAAGGCTTTAAGAAAATTCATCCTAATCCCCAGACTTCTGGAAAGCATCTCAGAAGGACCCTTTTGAGGGGTTGATTTTAAGCGGATGACTCAGTGGAAGATCTTTCAGATGAGGCTTTCCTTTGTGAAAACTCCTTTGCAACGTGATTCCACAAATGTTGCCTCTGCTTGCAGTGTTGGGTAGTATAGAATACCTCTCTCTGATTCTTTTCTGTGCCACTACTGTGGAAGGCACTGATGAGAAAAGTATTTGATTTTTACAGCAGCTTTCTATTGAGTTTTGGCATTTGCAATGTATTCTTTGGTGCTTGCAATTGAAATTACAGATCAGTTGATCCGTGATAACTGATCTATACTGAAGCTGGACCAAACTTGCTACTCAGGAAGCAATTCAAGATTTAGCCCTCAAGCTTCTGCCTTTGAAAGATACAGCTAAAGATAAAAGCATGGTAATGGTATTTGTGTTGCATTAAGTATACATCACCTTGGGCTTGGCACTATGTAATTCTCAGGACTTAATGGCTTTGCTTTGTTCTGAATACATTGGCAGGTGTATTATGGGCACTTTCAATAGTGCCTTGAGCAAATCAGGCCATGCACCAGATCAGTCCCTACCATGAGCATTTCAAGTTGTTACAAGGGAGTTCTCCCAAGCACTTTCCTTTGTCACTGCCATGGCTCAGTGGAACCCATATGAGCTCATGTGGCACTTTTGGCCCAGGCAAATAGAGGCAGCTGACACCCAACACATGGCATAAGGCAATGGAACAACATGCAATGACCAAAAAGTGCAATTTTTAGTTGGTAATTAACAAGTGGTACACGGGGGTGATTGCAGCAATTGATGTAGTACTAATTCATCAAAAAATACCATTTGCACATTAACTCTGTGGATAGCAACTTTGCATCCATGTGTTTCTGGCTTATCCTTGCAGATAGTTTTCTAAATAAAGTCGAAACCTAACTAACACAAATGGTATTGTGTCTCTTGCTGTTTCAGTTTGCCAGGCTTTCCAATAAAAAGGCATGTATATGATGGCTTCATGCTTTTGGTATGTGTCAGAAATAGTTCTATGCATATACATTACAAAATTAGGATTTAACTTTTGTTGTGTAGCCATAAAAAATTAGATTATATAATTATTATGTTTTCCTTTCTTATCTTTTATATTTTTAATGTAATTTTTGAGGATGCCACAGGGCACTCCTGCTGTGAATTAGCTGCAATAAACTCTCTTAAACAGATAAACATCAAAGAGCAGTAATGTTTTAAAATGAAGCAACCTGCATTCAAAAATCCAATTGCTTTATGTTGTAGATCTTGAATGCTTCAGCTGCTAAAAGTGAATGGGGTTTCTCAAGGGCACAGAGGAGTTGCATTACTGGGATTTTAATGCAACAGGGATTATTTGATTGAAGTTGCTAGCAAAATCCATTTGTTTTCATAGGAACAGGCTTCTCCCTGTTATTCTTGTTCTTTATGGAGAATATCAAGATGTGAAGAAATTCTCTGTTACCATGAACCCTACAGTAGTATGCAGACTATTTCTATAGAAAAGGTTCACAAAGTCTTGTGGACTTTGTGGGGAATTCTGGTGAATAATTGATTAACTGCAAACTTTGATTGGAATATAAACTGTCAGTTCTTTTTCAACAGTTTGGGGGATTTACTCTAAGTCTAGCATTAATGCTGAACCTAGAAATCCTACCAGAACTGAAGGACCAAGCCTAGATTCTATTCAAATTCTGTCAGTGTGACAAAAGGTCCCCAGTTTGAGCTGTCTGCATTTCTGAACATCTGCTTTGTATAGCTAGCATACTTTGCCTCTGGACATACTGTGAATCTAATGTCAGAAAAGCATGCACCCATGTTGCCCCAAAAATACTCTATGGAAGTTAATAAGATCTCACACATAGTCTGTAGAATGTTTGGGGTCTTACCATCACAGGTTATGTTTGCCCTGAGCTCCTCAAGAATTCTCCTCCAATTTTCAATCTGTCCCTGGTAACAATTGTTCTTTGTAGGTGGAAAGGGAAAATTATTCATATTTGGGCATGCATCTATATTTTGTTGCTCTGTATTTTTGATGTTGCTTTAGCTGTGTGTGCCTTTCATACAGTTTTCTGATGAACTGGGGTCCTGAAACAATTCTTCATAAATTGGCACTTGGTTTAGTTTTAACTTGAAATATGTAGATGTGAGGCTGGGCCAAACCCAGTACAATAAGGTTCCCTATTTCTTTTTTTCTTAGAGCAAAACCTGAGTTGAAAGATCCAACCTCTCCAATACAGTAATTATAGGGTGCTATCCTTAGTGATGTTAAATAGCTCCCTTCACTGTATCTGTTTGATCTTCAGCTGTGAATTCCTATTCTTTAGTGGGTGTAACTGTAAACAAGAGGATTAACATTGCTTCAGTGATGTTTTGCTTAAGTGAATCAAAGTTGAAAGGGTGTCTTGAATATCTGTAGAAAGCTTTGTGTGTTGCAGAGTTCCTGTTCTATATGCATACACAGTGCACCTTTCATGGTAAACTCCACTGATGCTTTAAAGTTTGAGTTCACTTTAAGCTTTTTATATTTTGGATGTTTTTGTGGAGCACTGTAAGAAAGACCACAAAGAGGCTGTGAAGTTTGGACCTATTATACCCATCCTTTTAGCTACCTAATTTTTTTCAAGACCTACCATGGAGAATAGGATTCTCATCATAAGATATATGCTAAATTTTAGGCTTTTTTACGGTGCAGTTATGGCAGGTAGTTACCATACCAAGGATGTGGATGTCCATAAGAGAATGGAAGTCCTGAACTACTGTTTTTTGTTGGTGCCTGACCTGCAACCAGAGGAGGGACTGTTTGCTGAGGGGAAGGCTCATGTGTCTGCTGGCACTCAGCCATGGCTTGGTGTGTGCTATACATGTTGTCCAAGACTCCTCATGTCTTATTGCTAGCCCAGTGTAGGACACTGAAAAGGAAAAAGGAAACCAGGAGAGAAGATCATGAATATTTTCAGTGCAGTCCCTACCTGATATGGAGAGGGTCCTGAGTCATGTCATCAGCTGGGACAAAGGAGAGGAAGGACCAGCACCTCTAGAAATTTGTTCTTTGCAGAGCTCTCACCTGCTGCTCATTCACCCTTCAGCGGACCAAATTTAATGTTAGAACACTCTCTGCACATGCATTTTTAAAATCAGGACTTTGTTTAATTAGAAAATACAGCCCTCTTCCCCTCTCCTCCCTTGCCCCCATCATCCAAGGGAAAGCCTAATGTCATAATTCCTTTTTTTAACCTTTAACTCAGTCCAGATTCTTACTGTGCATGACACCTTCTCTCTGTGATATGATTGATGTATTGAGGGTTTCCCTGTTATCTCCCACCTTCATCTGACAGAGTACTCAGAGCTTGTCAGTGTCAGAACTTACATCCACCTCTCTAGTTGTGGCAGGAGCCCAAGCCGTGTCTCTTGGTTGGGACTCCTCCATGATGCCTTTCCAGGTTGTCAATTAAACCTGTTGTTTTCCCTTCAGCAAGCCTAGTTGCTCTGATCCAAAGGGGATACTCTACTCTGCTCAGAAGCAGCACTTTCAAGAGTTATGTGGCCCCTGTTTTCCTGTTTGAATCCTGCAGAGGAAGAAGCATTCATGTTCACATGCTATTTGTCATTTCAAGATTATTTAAGAAACCACCTCTGCTGAACTAGCAGGGGATCTTTCCTTCCATGACCTTTGCCAGAGCAGCTGATTGGTGTACCCCATCTGCAGGCCATCATTTTCTTGGGAAACTTTTAAGATCATCTGAAAAACTACCATCTTCGTTCCTAGCCCTTACTGACACGTATGGGCTTTTCTGGCCTTTCCCACTCCAGTGTGGGAGGAGTTGTTTTCTTTTTAAATGTTATCCTGCTATCCTCCTTTTTTGAAAAAATCTGTATATACATGAAGACTTGCTGGGTATTCAGTGTGGCACATGGATGTGAGAGGCTGCTTTGAACTACTTTTGCAACAATGGATTCTGCTTGACTGATAATGAAACCATGGGATAGACCTCAGGGAGGTGAGTCATATGTTAATTTGATCTTGATGTTTCCTTGGTATGTTAAAAGCTGTGATCTTTCAGAAAAATCTCTTATTTCAATTTTTTTTTTTAGAGCTACTTCCTGGGGCCATGGCAGATGCTGTTTTGGAATGGCACCCAATGAGTTGTTCTAATGTAGTTCAGTGCTTGGTTGGCATTCTGCTATTGTGAAAATATTTTTGGTACTTCTCTTACCGCAAGGATATTTTATTAAGTGTGGCACATTGTTATACACATGTGGTGCTATGGAGCTCCAGAATATGCATGGGACATAATGTTGAGCTGCAGAAACACAATAGCAATGAGTCACTGAAATCCCTTGTTGGTCGCAAGAGTTTGAACAACTGCAGTGATAATCTTTTGAGACAATGTACAACTCCAGTGGTATTTGCTATCTGCTCTGTGGTCTCCCTAAGTTAGCTGCTTGATTGGCTTGGTTTTGTGGGTATCCTAATCATGTTGGCACAGTCACTTTGATTAACAGAGACATGCAACTTGCAAATCTCTGGGCTTGCGCCGACCTCAATAAAGTTGTGTGCATTTTCTCTTTTCAAATTTCAGCAGCTTCCTGAGGGCACAAGAAATGTTTTGCACAGCTTTCCATGATAGTTGGTGAATAATGAACTGTGGGGTTCAGAGGAGTCCATCTGCTTCTCTGTAAATTGTAGGCTGAAAAAAAGAAAAAAGAAGAGGGGAAAAAGGGTAGAAATACAGGATTCTTAAATCTGTGTTACTTTCTTTCATGGCCTTTCCAATAGGTCATTTTAAGCATCAGATATAGTTTCTTCTTTGGTAAAACAAGGGAGTAGTCTCGTCTGCATGACTTCATTTAACTAATTTTCACCTGTTACATCTACAGTGTGTTTCTAAGAGGCATGTTGAATACTCTATTGATCTTACTTAAGTTCTGTACCGTTCTGTCTTCTGCGAGAGAGGGGTTTTGCTTTACAGTCAGGTAAACAGCCTTGCAGGTCCTTTGGCAAAACGAGTGAAAACTTGATTCCTGTTGCTCTCAGACCAGAAGAAATAGAAGTTCAGTTTCTCATAATACGCTTAAGGAAACTGATGGGATATGAAATCCATGTGGTGGTTTTAATAGTGGTTATTCCTCTGCAAGTTGGTTCTTGACCATATTCCCCAGTCTTCTGCTGGTGTTCTGTAAGGAAATACAATATTTTCAATGGCCATCACCTCCTGCCGAGTGGTCCTTGAATACAATATCCACTGTCTTCTAAAAGACAGCTCTGTCAAGCCAGAAGGGTATCTAACTTAGATATTGTGAAATGCAAAGTGTCCGGTGCTGAAATTTGGAATGAGCTTTTGGAGGGAGAGTTCCCTGTCTATCCACAGATATATATTTTTTAAATATGCTTTAGATGGGGTAGTGCTCCCAGCTGCTGAAAGTGTTGTTTTAACAACAGAGTTTATAGATCCATGCAGCTACGTTTAAGGTAGTTTCCAGGACACATTTGACTACTCTCATTGTTTCTGAAAACCTGAAGCTTGTTTCTTGGAGCCCCCTCTCCTACTTAACTCACCTCTGCCTTGTCTTATAGGGGTTACCAGGTCAGATGTGCATTTCAGGGGAGTCATCCTTCAAACTTTGAAACCTTTCAGTCCCCTCTCTGTGATGTTGTTGTTAGGGGTTAAACATCATGTTTCCATTTTTCATTAAAGAAAATGTTACTTAAAATATACCACAACACCTGCTACCTTGACCCACTTTTCCTTAAGCCCTCTTTTATAATATTTGTGGGGTTTTTTGTAATGGGAATGAAATGAAGGATCCTGAGGTCATGGTGCCACTTGGGACATCACTTGGGACATCACTTGAATGTGCCAAACAATGTGAACATGAGTCTGCTCACAAGTGAAGTAGTTTCCTGGTGTCAAGATTTCTCCTATTTACAATTATCCTCCAGTTCCTCAAACATTCTGCACAACTTTTATAGATCTTTAAAAAAAATGTTATTATTTAATTGAGACTTACGGTAATAACCTGTTCTTCTCCAAAATAGTTTTTCTAATTAGTGATTACTTCGAGTTATTCTAGCAATAGAATCTGGATTTTCTGTCTTTCAGGAAAATAATCATTTTTACCTTGTTTTGCCTAGTGGTAAACAGAAGCCTATTAGTTCCTTTTCCTTCATTTCATTTGGTCTTTTTTCTGCCACCTCCACCTTTTCTCTCTTCATTCAAAATAGCATTTGGATTTGTAGACATAAATCATTTTAGGTTTTAGTGTCAAGTTATAGAAGATGCTGTCTTGTCATACATACTAATTTGACTCTGTTAATCCTATATAGACACATTTCTGGTACTGACTTCTTAGGAATACAAGTATTTTGAATATATAAATGTAAATAGAGTTTGTTAGCCTATTAGTGTAGTGCATAAATCATTATTAACTCTCCTTAATCATCACTTATTGTATACAACATCTACTTTTGTGTTCTGAATTATTATTAGGGAACTCTAAGACTACAGAAGGATGTAAGACACTAGAATGATATGACAAGAGAAGACACGAGTAGCTGTGTCAGAAAATGATTTTTTCTTTAAGAAAATATGAAAAAAGGGGAGAAGTGGACTTTTCCTTTGTTTTGTCTCTATGTGTTTTCAAAATGAACCCTAAAATAATATGAACAGTAAAAACAGTACTACAGAGTGGTGTTGGTACTTAATGTCCTTTTCCTTCTCTGCCTGCTGCTTGGCAGTACTTCCTTGCCTAAATTAATGGGCCATTTACCTTGGTAAGAAGAGTTTTAGAGGACTCTTCCTGGAATTCTTCAGAGCAGAAACCCAGTAAGGATGCCCCTTTCCATTCTGAGCAGGAGTCTGTCTCCTCCCAGAAGGTACAGAAAAAGCCCAAGAGAATCTACATGCACAAATTTAAATGATCTTTGTATGTTGCTTTTGTTAACTGAGGCTGGAATTGCCCCTTATTTTAACAGAGGATATATTCCTATTACTTTGGCTTGCAGTTCAAGTGTGCAGTTTTGTCTCAGCACTAGGCTACTGCAGATGCTGGGTGGGAAAGGAGGCATTGGTGATAACTGGAGTTGAAAACCCTGCAACCAAAGCACTGGACAGCTTGGGCTGCTGTAAACCTTTTGCATGAAACCCTGGCTCCCTTAAAGTGGCTGGCAGTGCTCCCATTGAGTTCAGAACAGCCAGGGTTTTGCCTTATATATTTATTCTGATTTATGAAAAGCTCAGTCATCATGGTATCTAAGCACTGAGATATGGTATTTAGTTACGAACAATCATTTTAAGAGGGATGCCAAAATCTACACATGCATTAGACTTGGAGATTAAAGAACTTAGAACTTTGGTTGTATATGCTTCTCTAGTTGTAATTATTCTTCATCCTAAACAATGCAGACCTCCAAGCTGCTGTGCACAGAGGGGCTCCAGACTGAGACAAATCAGCAAGATTATGTGATGTAGTAAAGAGCCATAAATTAATGGATTTTGCTGAGGTACAAATAACTACCTCAGTTTCCCTGTCAGCCCCAGAGGAATTATTAATTCCTCAGATTTTAGGCAGCCATTGCAGGAAAGAATTTTAATCTTCTGCATTTTTTTGACTATAACTGTTTACCTTGCCGTAACTGGTACAGGGCTGTGTGGCTTCCAGTCTGCTGTTGCATTACAGTAACATGCTGCAGAAGAAAGCTGGTCCATTCCAAGTGAAATCTATCCCAAAGAACGAGTATCCAGAGCAGCTGGTTTCATTTATATATTTTATTTCTGAAGCTCATGAGCGTTCCAGTGAGACATGGAATAATTGATTTAAATCAAATTATGAAACATTATACTTTTTATTATAAAATGCACTTTTCTGGCATTCAATTCTGTAATGTATCACTCACAGGTAATGCAGAGTGAGGCTGAAGAGGCTGAAAACTACTCCTCTCCACCATGAAGTCCATGGGTGCACGTTCTTGCCTCGAAGCTGAAGTCAAAGTTGCTGTTTTTAAGAGAATCATTGTATCATTGAGGAATTGAGATTCCATTACTTCAGGTGAGATACAAAAGCTTATTTCTTGAGTTCCTTTGTAATAGAAGTGCTGCTGATTTTTTGGAGGAGCAACTTGGTTCCATGGTTTTTTTCTGGCTGAGATTAGATGTAAACAGAATAAATAAATGGCAAGCAGAACAGAGACTTTTTAAAAAGTGATAATGTTGGACATTCCTTGCAGCATAGGTTAAACTGCATTTTAAGAGGTTCAAAACATTCAGTGTTTAATTGTTCACTCAGTTGTTTAAGTGTTTGCTGAGCTTGAAGCCCTTGTTACTGTGTTAAAATCTTGCTGGAGTGTTTTCCCTCATAACTTCTGAACTGGCCAATTTAAATCAGATTTTTATGGGGGTAATGAAATTCCTATAAATTTTCTGAAAAATTTTGGCAGAGCAGAAAGAAGAGAGAACAACTGGTGCTACCAGTAATGGAAAGGCAGCAGTTGGAGCTCAGCTTTTCCCTGCTAAGGTTTGACCACCCAGCTTGGTTTGCTGGGAAAATCATCAAGGTGATGTGCACGTGTGCAGCTCTGATCTAGGGCCAGCATACACCTGCCTGTGCAGGGGCATGAAGGAGGGATCAGCTGGGAGCATATAGGCCATGTAAACAGAGGAAATGTGTCTTTCATAAGCAGCACAACTAAGGAACAATGGTGCTGGAGCGAGTTCAGAGAAGGGCAACAAAGCTGGTGAAGGGTCTGGAGCACAAGTCTGATGAGAAGTAGCTGAGAGAGCTTGGGATGTTTAGCCTGGAGAAAAGGTGGCTTAGAGGAGTCCTTATCACTCTATGTATGTACCTGAAAGGAGGCTTTAGCTAGGTGGGAGCCAGTCTCTTCTCCAAGGTAACAAATGACAGGACTAGAGGAAATGGCCTCAAGTTTTGCCAAGGGAGGTTGAGATTAGATATTAGGAAACACATTTTCACAGAAAGGGTTTTAAAGCATTAAACAGGTTGCCCCGGACCTGGGAAGGAGTCACCATCACTGAAGTGTTCAAGATAAGTGTGGATATGGCACTTGAAGGCATGGTGTAATGGTGAACATGGTAGTGGTGCTACATTGATGGTTGGACTTGATGATCTTAAAGGTCTTTTCCAACCTCAGCAACTCTGTAACTCTGTATATGGATCTTGCACAAATGACAATGTGAGGATACACATTAGAGACCTTTCTAACCTCACTATTTCCACTGACAGGTTTAAAGCAGCCTTAGGAAGATGACTAAGGGGCATGTGCCCTGAGCCCACTGGCACCATGCTGCTGTACAGAAGCACGCTGGAGCTGCCTGTGACTCATGCCCTGGGTTAGGACACAGGATAGGAGATTGGGAGGGGATATTGCAGACTGAGAAACAATTATACCTAGGGGCCTATTGCTTCATTAGGAGCTAGTCATTATGAAACGCCATGACAACGAATTTGTATTTATTTACTGGCAGCTACTCCATTTGAATGCGTATCTCTGAGCAGTGTCAAGTTTCAGACGTTCTGGTGCTTTTCCATGGAATCCAAGTGCCAGATGGTGTATGTTGACATGATCATGGTTGGTCCTTCTGCCCCTCACTCTTTGCAGAGGCTGCTGTATGGTGGTGAGTTTGGGGCATTAGGCTGCTCATAATTGTGTTGCTCGGATGGGCTGGTAAGTGAATGGGATATTTTGGCTTTGAAAAACATTTTGCTAAAAGCTGTTAAAGCAAATGCTTTATACACTCACCCAAAACTTGATGTGAGATGAAGAACTTTTCCGTGTTTCTCCTCTGGGTTGGTTTTTTTTTTTCTTTCCAGTAGGAACTTTTCTGCCAGGCCAGATCCACTGTGAGCTAAACTTATGTTGCAATTCACAGGTGCTCAGTTTAAGTGTGTTTGGGAACCACACAGGTAACTTATGTTTAATCTCTTAAGTGAGTCCCTATCAGTACCCAGATCCTCTTCACATCCCCTTTCAGTGATGGTGGAGAAATCATTTATCTTGGGCAAGACAGTTCTCAGCCCGTATAACTCTTAAATCTTTGCTTATTTGGGGGGACCTTACAAATAAGTTTCTTGGTGATCAATATTGTATTAGCTCTTCCCCTCTGTTTAAGAATAGACTGAGAGACCTCCTTTAAAAAAGGTCTCTGGAAAGATATAAATAATCCATTCTGATCACTGGTTATAACATCACTAGATGGATTTGAACCTGCTTCCAGTTCAATATCTGATTACCAGTACTTGGAACTGTCTCACAAGGTCAGCAAAGTGGCATTATAAATGAAGTATAAATTGTATCATACCAGTGGTTTAAAACAAGCCCACAGCACAGTTCAGTCAGTTGATGGGCCATCTCTGTTTATGTCAGCTGTTAAACTCATGCACACAGCCACTCTTAAGTACTGATGCCATCAACTGTGGTCAACACAGACAGTTCAGCCTGCAAAAGTGCGCCAGAAAAGGCATTAAAATGCTTAGTCTATGACATACTTCCTTATTTTTGTCGTTTTGACATTTATGTGTTGTATCACTGAGGCTTTTGAGAAAGAAGACCCAATTCCTGAAGCAAACTGAGCCGAGATACTGAGTTTATAATGCTGCAGCCGTCTGGTTTGCATTTAATTCCAATTGACCACCTGCATGCTGTTAACCTCTGGAAGGTTACTGTGATCACAGTTGTTGTTGCTGTTTGCTTAAAAGTTTTGTGTCTCAAGGAAAATATTAGTAACCAGTTACTTAACCTACACTGTTTACTGATCTCACTGAACTTGCAGATGCAGCCTTGCTGGCCAGTGAAAACTGGGATTTGTATCGTGCCAGTAATAGCTCGTACTTATTTTTCAGACAGGAATGGGTTGAGCAATTAGAAGAGGTTTTTTCATAAATATGTTCTTTGTCTCCTGACTATTTGTCTTAAATATCAAAATCAAAAATTAGAGGATGTGGAAGGTAGCTCTAAGTGAGCCAAACTTTGAGAGGCATGCTTGAGTTGTGAATGAGGCTGATTACACCTGAAAACAACCAGAGCTGCATGTGAAAACATACAAGAATTGCAGAGGCAATTCAGGTGAATAAGACACATGCATTCCTATTAAAATTCTCCAACCAGGTGTATTTAAATTGCTGTAAAGAGCATTTTATTAAATTAAAGCATTCAAAAATTAGAAATTACTGCTTCAAAAGTACCAGTTGTTTTTTTTTTAATATGCTTATTTGGTTTTAAACCTTTGAAGCTCACTCAGTTGAGAGTTTGTTGCTTTCCTTTACTGCACAGAATAGAAATTCACTTGCTTTAAAAGCCTAACTTATTCCTTTGATTCTAAGAGGGGGAGCTTTACCATGAACACACTCAAAGCTGTGAGGATTGGCGACACATCTATACTTAATCCGTGGCATTCCCATGACGTGGGGTGTCTTCTTGATTCTTGAGTCTTAAAAAACTAACACTTATAGAAAGTTGATTCCTTTTCCAAATCCCTGAACTTCTCCAGAAGCAGGAATATGACCCACCTTCCCTCCTGTGTATCAGATACACTCACCTGGGCCTGCGAGCAGAGACCCTATTACTCCTCTTCCCTAAAACAAGAGCAAAATGTCAGCACTTGGTGACTCTTAAACTGTAACTTCAGCTGCACCCATACTCCTCCAAGAGCTTAACACACAGATGATACAGTGGATGGTCTCCAAATAGATGACACATGTTTGATATTGCAAGCACCACCTAAACTTTCGTTTTGAGGATACTCTGTTGGTAAGAGCTACTGGAAAATTCTTTTCAGGTAGGACTGATTGGGGGTGTAGGGGTTCAGGAGAGAGAGCTTCTTCTGCATTAAAAATCTTGAATTTCAGTAACAAATAATAAGGTCAAAAGTGGTTTGGTCTAAGATAGTAAACATGTATTACAGCTTCAAATCCATTTATCTGTTGGACTTGAGTTTGTCTGTCACCGTGGTTCACCCTGACCACAGTGGCTGGGCAGACTAGTGGGACTGCAGGCTATGGGAATACATGATGGTCAACCAAAAAGAACTTCAGAAGCAGTTCTAAATTCTAAAAGAAAGGGTATTCAGTTTCCAGCTGAAGTTTAGGAGCACTCAATGTCAACACCTTCTTCAAAGAGGTTAGTTAGTTGAAACCCAAATTTTCCACTAAAAAGCCATGAAGTAAAACTTTCTGTCAACCTGCTCTTAACCTCTCTACTGGGTTTTTGTTTGCCTGTGTGAGTGTCTGTGGGGACACTCGGGCATGTGGATTCAAATGAGCTGTTCAAATAGATTAAACAACTTTAAACCCCTCTGTGGTCTTTGGAAGTGAATTAGATTAAAGTGAATTAGAGCTATTTTAATTCTGAATGAGTGAGTCCACATGGGCTTAATATAGTTGTATATAGAAACCAACATTCAAATCACATCCTTAGTTAACTCAGATTATTTCCCGTGTAGACAAACCCATCCTGTCTCTATTTAGCAGAGTGTACAGACCTTGCTTCATCCTCAGCTTACACTATTGACAAGCAGAGGAGCTAAATCAAAAATGATTTTGCACTAGTATAAATGGTTCCACAAACAATAGGCTGGTAATCCACCTGGCTTCTGATGCGTCCAGAGAAAGAAGTTGGGCCTGAATAGCTTTTAGCTCTCATCATTGAAATCAACAATGCTTGCCAGAAGAAAGCCTTCAGCATTAATTTCGTAAGATATAAATTATTTCAGGGTTCTGATGCCTTGGAATGAAATGCAATAGATAGATGGCACAGAAATATTATTAATGGATAGTTTACTGCATTCCTAACTGCAATGACTTCATGAGAATACATTATATTACTATCTGGAATAGCAATACTAGGGATTTATTGGAATGACTGAGTACTCATTGTTAGCTAGAATACCATGCTGTATTGGAAACATAAAGTATTCTGCATCAAAGCATGTAATCTACATCTTTCCTTTTCATCCTTAATTTGATTATGAACTATTACTGTGCTTTGCCATAAAATAGGAAAGTTGTATGTTTTGATGGTTTCTCAAATGCTGATTTTACTTTCTGCACAAATACTTTGTATCTTTTCAGCATAATTATTTAGCAGCCATTTCGGGTTAATTATTGTCATTAACAATATGAGTCCTATGAGGGATTATCAATTAAAATATGCACAGCTGAACTTTCAAATGAGTAAATAATTTAGTTTTTGAAAATGACTGGAAACAGCAGGGTAACAGTCAAAAGGGGAACAATTATTTTAATGCTTATTTGACAAATGAGTAATTTTTACAGCAAATTAGTTTCTTATCATAGCACCCCTACTGGTAACAAGAGAGAAACTGTTAACATGGGTTTTAAAAATAAAACCTGCTAAGATATGCATGCAAAGTTAAGGAAACCATTTGTATGAAGAAAAGGTGATTATGATACACATTGTTAGCTGAAGAATGTTGCCATGGGAATCTAATGGGATATAAATCACACAGAATTATGCTTATATATAGGGCTGGATACGTTAAAGTCATATGCACAGTTATACATCAATTTTGTCCTTCTTTGCCAACATATTGAATGTAGACCTCCATTGCTCTTCATTCTTGACCTCACTAAATACAGCAATTGGAAGTTAATAATTTGGTGGAATTGCTTATCACAGTAGCAATGGCAAGAAAAGTTAATAAATGAAGTATGGAATTTCAGATGTGAATATATGATGTTCACTTATTTGCATAACAAAAAGGAATATAGAAAAACTTTGCAAGGTGATTGAGTTTTATTCCTGCTTTGGGGGAAGTTTTAACATACATGCTGACTTTTTAGCTATGCCATCCTGACGCTGACTTTTTAGCTATGCCATCCTGGGTTATTTATGAAATTTTTTTTGGAGGGGCAGGGCGAATTAGTAAGAGAAAATTTATTGAAACAAGAGCTATTAAAGATTTTTCTGCGGTATTTTTGAACAATGAAGGTTTTTCAAGGCCTTCAATACAAGTTAAAACAGAAGAGGAATTTCAGCAAAGATGTCTTTTCTCTTTCTCTTATTTGCATGCTCTGTTTCATTTCTGATTTTCATGTTCAGCCTGATTAGTGCCTGTAGTCAGCCCCACTGCTGCTGCTGGTTTCCCACAGCTATGATTTGGAGTAAGTAGGTAGTTTATAGTGAAATGGTGATCACCAAGGACAATTCAGAATTTCTCTGTGGTTTCAGGGATTTATTTTTTTTTTTAATCCATTTATTGAGCATCAAATTGCACTACTGAGCTTCGCTGAGCACTACTGAGACTTGTGCTCAAGGAGCTTTCAGTGAAGGTGACCAAACGTTTAATGATACTGGGGCCTGTTGGGCCAAGGAGTGCAAATTGGGTAGCTCTGACTATGTTCCAGGCCCTGACATGGTAGGGAATTGAAAGAAATGGGGGGGGGGGAACCCTAAACCCTGACATAATTTTATTTTCTTTGCATTATGTTGACCAAAGCTGAGTGTTGAAATTCTCAAAAATTTACAGTTCAAAATGCCTTGACAATGATAAACTGAACTTGCCATTTCTTGGTAGGATTGGGCAGTTTCCCTTCTCACCCACTGGTCATATTCAGTTTTAAACTCTGTTACCACCAAATATTTGTTACCTTTTCTCTTCTGGCCTAGAGTCACTTTTTGGGACTTGATTCTAACTTGTTAGGAACTAATCTTCCTTTTCTACGTGACCCCTTTGCAATAAAGGGAATTGCAGTATCCCCAGTGTGGTCACACACCTCCTGTTTACATCCACAGCCCAGCATTCAACCAAGGGTGTAGATTTAGTGCTGTCTCATTTGGAAAGCTGACAGAATTGCAACATCACTTTGACAGAGGTATTTCTTTACTGGGTTATATCTTCCGTATTTTTTTTTCCAGTGACAAAGGGGAAGAACAATATAAGATGTTGAGAAACTTACTATCATACACTAGAGTTAGGACAGAGCTGTTGAAGGCTGGAACCAAGGAATGACTATGAGCCAAAGAACAGCCTCTTTAATCTGTTTTTAAGGAATCTTTCCAGTTTATATGTAAACATTTATTTTGGAGTAAAACCTTTTTAAGACAATGTCACCTTTTTGTTTGTTCACTTCACCACAGTGCTGTCTCTCACCCTACCTCAGTTTCTCCCTGAAATATCCCAGCACAGAAATTTCGTAGGAAAACACAATGATGTCATTTCAGTCAGACCATAATTTTCCAGCTGTTGGAAGAAGGCGCGTTGTGGTGTTTATTTCACTACTTACAAAGATTTGTGGCATGGAGGGAAATACTTTACTTCCAAGATCATTCTTCAAGTCATTGAAACTGCTCATCTGGAGCTTTGTGCCAAAGGTGGGGAGGTAGAAGGGATGGTGACGGAGACCAACTGTATGCATGGTCTTGTAGGTAACTGCATATATGGAGCTTCAGAGGAATTAAGGGTTATTTTTCACTCTTGTTCTGGTGAGAAGGAAAGAGGTGTGGAGTGGCCAGGTTTTCAGAATATCTGTGCCAGTGGGAACTTTGGCACCTCCATTACTGGCTTTGCATTTGACAAGGCCTCATGTGGTTCAAGGGAACTCTCACCTTGACTGGTGTCAGGTTGTGCCTTGCTAAAGCATGCACAAGGCTTTGTCCTGAGCTGCTGGCTCTGCTCTGTAGGTGGTGGAAGAGCTCTGTAGACCCAGAGCTTTATAGATGGTGGAAGTGGCTTACTGTAACATTGGTCAGTGTGGATTTGAAAACCTCTTGGCAAAGATTTCTAGAGTCTGCTGGGAATTTCAGCAGCTTAGATCCTACTGAAAATGAAGATCATTTTTTGTTGCTTAAGATACCTCAAACCATTCAGGACCAATCAGTCCTGAACCCCAGATTATCTCCTAAGAGTGGCAAAGCTGCATCGTGCTTTATTACTGCCATAAATCTTCCTCATGCTTTACAAAAGCCCTTGCGTGTGTGACAGTCTAGAGATACGTCCTCTCTCACCTTTGGGGGTGACCAGGTGTTGACAGAAAAAGAAGGGAAATGGAGGCAGATATCTGAGAGACCTCACATGCTTTCATACTCTCATTTTGCATTAGTTAAGTAGCATAAAGAGGGATGGCTCTGACCTTTGAGGCAGTCACTCTCAGTACTTCAGTCAGGAAATGTTAGCCAAGTTCACCCTACAGTTCATCTGAGAACTCCAGAAGGGCTGGATGCAATAAGGAACAAAAGCCTTTTCAATGCTGCTGTTGCTCATTTTTTCACTGTCTGGGTCCATTAAAGCACTGCTGCCTTTTGGGAACTCAGCTGGAAGAAGCAAACAGGACTGGAAAAAATAACTGCATTGTGCGAGACCACTGGCTACTGCTGGAATTATGTCAGTTTGTAACATGTTAGGCAGGTTCCCTGTGCATCCGCTGCAAAGCTTCTGCTGACAGGACCTGAGCTCTAGCAGTGAAAGCAGCCAACAACAGCAAGAAAAGGCTGTGGGCTCTCAGATCCTGCGTGATCCCAGAGCCTGTGGGCAGCGTAACTCAGTAGGAGAGAAAATGAAACTGCTGAAGTGTTCCCCTGATGCTCCCTTGCAGCTTGTAAAGACAATCATCTGTTCAAATCGGTGATTTCTTAGATGGAGGGAAGATGTGTAGGTGAGTGATCAGCAAAATAGCTGCAGGCTTGATTTAGCCCCAGATTTTTCATTGTGGTCAATTCCACAGAATTTAACTTCTCTCTTTCTCTTCTGCACTTGTCTTTTGCTTGGCACTACACTTTCCACTTAAAATGGCAGTTCAAGAGAAGAAGAGTAGTCCTGCACAGAAATGTGTGCTAGCCGGGCACACAGTAGCCACCCCAGCAGGCAATTGAAGCATGTACAGAAACAGAGCTGAAGTTTGTCATCATTGATTTGGTCTAGAAATTAAAACAACCTCTTGAACTTGACACATAAATACAGTCACTTCAGCTTTTAACCCTGCTCCCCATTACCTCATCATATTTTACCGTGGAGGAAAGATGTACTATAATATATTCTTTGTCACATAAAGTCCACGCCCTTATGTAAACTGCATTTTCTGTCCTCTTCCCATGCAGACACATTCCCCATCAGGCATTCCTCAGACATGCCAGTGAACGCTTTAGTGCTTAGCAAATCTATCGGATTAACACAATTACAGTAAAAGCGCGGGACAAAATAAATATTCCCTGAAGAATCTTTAGGAGGATTTTGCCATTTCTTGGTTAGTAAGAGATGATCCCTCAACAGACACCAGGCTGACCCTGTTTTCCTTTCTCTTATTTCATGTGTCCCAGTGGAGCCAGAAAAATATATCACTGTATGGGCAGCAGAAGAATGAGCAGCCTGGTATTATCTGTACTTTTTGATTCAATCTGCAGGGAAAGCTGAGAGTCAGGGGAAGAATCAGGGAACTTTGTGTTCAGCCAACTTCCAAAGCCTTTGGTGTCTGGCCAGATTCACAAAACTTAATTGTACGTTTGCATTGTGTGTTGCAATACCTCAGAGATCTGCAGAGTGGTTCTTGTATATCCCCTTTGGGTGCTCGGCT
Organism: Pitta sordida; assembly: GCA_013390025.1. Classification (NCBI taxonomy): domain Eukaryota; kingdom Metazoa; phylum Chordata; class Aves; order Passeriformes; family Pittidae; genus Pitta; species Pitta sordida. Next base: position 111,971 of record WEKX01020402.1, read on the forward strand.
GCACCAGACATTCCCATTAAACGTGCACAGAGCTTCCATGCTCATGGTGCAATGTCCAGTGTCTCCACACTCTCTGGCAGGGTGGTCCCTTACCTGCCTGGCAGTCCCCAGGGGAAATACAGAGGGAGGCTGAACTGCTCTGCTCAGAGCAATGTCAGCCCAGAGCTGCCCTGAGGCATGTTTTTCCTTGGGGTTCTGGAATCAACCCCCACTTACCCAGCAGGAATGTAGCAAAAGTGGGTGGCAGCTGGTCATACCAGCCCCAGTGTTCTCTTCCAAAGTGTTCTGTGACAACTTTAGCCATTTTAGTTTGTTGTTTGTATTTTCCTTTGAATTTTGTTGCAGTGGAATGGTAATTGCTACTTTTTGCTTACATAGGCACCACTGATGAGGTTTTTTTCCCCAAAACTCCTAAATTTTTGGTCCAGTTTGAGTGATCCAGACTTGAAAATCTCCAGTGAGTCTGGACCTGAATGTAGCTGGATTGATCTGTGGTACTTCCAATAGTTTTTTAAGGGATAAGGGGAGAGAGAAAATGGAAAAAATTAAGGCAAGAATTGAATTTGTGGCACTCCAGATGTCAGAGAAATTAACATAAAAGTGCATATGCCTTATAGTCAGGCTGCTCAAATGTATGCAAATGGGTGACAAGTTTATGTGAATATGGTAAAAAAAAAAAGAAAAAGTGAGGGAAAAAAATGCTTAAATTATCCTGTTCTTATTGCTGTGATTCTTGGACATTGCATTTGGGGGAAATCACAATTGTGATGACCAAGGCCCTGGTAAATGTGGCCAGCTGGGTAGACTTTGATTGGTCTTAATGTTCTTGGACATACCATTAAAGTAACATAAATTCATACCTTCTAAGTTATGGGGTCTATTGATCAAGCTTTTCCTTGCACAGCAGTATTTAGATTATTCTGCAAATCATCTTCATGGCTGGCTGTGAGAGATGAGTACAGTGTCTCCAGTTAGGACAGGGTAATATGGGGTTTAAGTGATGGCAGATGTACTCGCATGTACATTTCACATATGAGCTTCTTGATTGTTTGGGGGTAACGGAACTAGTCTTTCTGTTGAATGTACTTCCAACTTGTGAATTAATTATATCTGCCTCCCTGCAAACTGCTTAAGAGCAGCTGGTCTTCTTGGCATCTTTATTAGCGTGCGAAGAAGCTTCTCCAAAGCATGAAATGCCAAAAGGAAAAGCCTCTGGCTAAGTCTTACCATGGATATTTGGAACTAAGGAGTGTTTGACTGCAGCCAGGTGAAGGAAAGAGCCAACAGTGGTCAGTCTAAGGCATCCATCTGTGCGGGATCTTGGTTTGCTTTCTATGTGTTTCTGCTCTTGGATAAAAGCAACTTAAAATTATAGTTGTAGACAACCATAACATTGAGGAAAACTGATACAGTCTCGATAATCTGCTGCTAAATACCTTGTGTGGGTCTGTGTCCAAACCCCATGTCTTTAAATAACATTTTAAGTGGACTAGCTTTCCTGGATCCCTTTGCTGGAAATACAGAAGGGGTTTTTGGATGGCAACTGCCATTTATGTTACTAAGCATTGCTTGGTTGTGTTCTTTGTTCGTTTGTGAAGGAAAAGACCTACCATATCCATAGTCCCATGATGCAATACTAGAACCTTTTAAAATGTTATTAAACAGGTAGTAAAATTCCTTTTAAAAATATACTTCGATTTGTACAATTTTTAGAAACGGCAGAGGACAAACACACATCCTTACCCCCATTAAACTCCCAAACAACACCCCTTTCCACCTCCCCTCCCCCCCACACGCTGCCAAAAAAAAACCCCAACCCAAACCCTAACCAAACCTTAATTTACAATAGTTTGGTTTTACTATACAGGAAAGGTGAGAAAAATAATACAAGTTATACAACACACTTAAAAATACCAGCTTATATGAGCTAACACTGGCAGTTAACATCTTAGATTTTTCTCAGCAATAAGCTACATCTGCAGAACTTATGGGTTGGGTTTTATAAAGTTCACAATTCAAAAATGTCTCTGTGCTAAAGGGCTTTGGCTCTCTAGCTCAGGGCAAATTTTATATGCTACAGTCTGTAACCATCTTTGTTTCTAGAGAAGTATATGCATGGATCATGGATTAAAACATTTTTACTATGTGCCATGTGGATTTTATTATCTGAATAGATCATATCCTAAACAGGTCAACTGCCTCTGATTTAAACACATGGAGAATGGGAGACAGCATTTATTCATGCAGTGCATTTATCATGAGATACTGCAGCTATGCTTCACTCCCAGCCACTATCAGAATGGGAGAGCAGGATGCTGGGCACCTGAAATCAACATCAAAACTACCCCCACTTTATTTCAACAGATGGGAGTGTCTGGTATAAAGAAATAAGTCTCAGCAGTCATTGTGATTATACAGAGGCATTACATAGGATCCATTATAGATGGCATTCTAATCGAGGTTGATGTCTCATTCTGTCTCATTTTTTCTGTTTGCAAGATCACCTCTTTGATGAAAGCTTGTCTCTCCACCAAGAGTAGGAACCAATGAGAATATGAGAAGCACTTGGTATAACTGCATCCGAAAAATAGAAGGTCAGGCGTTCCTGGATGCTCCAGGTACCTTTGCAGATGCCAACATGTGTTGTGATTGTGTACAGTAAAAAATGCAAAAAAGTGTTTGGAAATTGGAGGGGAAACAATAGAGGAATAAGTAGGTGTAATATCTGTGGATGGAAACAGTTGTATCTATGGGACAAAGCAAGGAATGGTAGCGTTAATGCTGCGTATTTATTGTTGCAATTAGGTGCTATTAAATATATTTTGGTATCTCGTTGTTTTCAGTGAGACCAAACTGACTATTATATAGCTGTGCAGCAATTTCCCAAGGGACGTAGGGGGAAGCTATTTACTGATTTGTTTAAGTCTCTGCTGAACAAAGCAGTGGAAGATACTTTGTAAGAAATAATCATCTGTGGCAGGAGGCTGGAAGAGGTTATATAATAGGGATTGTATTTCTGTGACAATGAATGATTCTATTTATGCAATATTAATTTCTGGTCATGTACCCTAGACTTTGCCTATTCTTGTCTCATCCCAAGCTGCTAAGAAGATAAATTCAATTTACTGTTTTTGCCCAGGCTTTCTAGAAAGTAGTTAAATGTTTCTTGTCTGAATTTGTGCATGGGACTATCACAATGCACACAAAGTCTTGCTTCTCTTGGAGTCATGCATGTTTTTCTGCACCAATTTCTTAACAGATTGTAGTATCTATCCTTAAAGCAGAAAGTAGATGAGGGTCTTGGGAACTATGCACTGAACAGTTTAACCCTGATATCTCAAAAGATATTAGAACAAATTAGTAAGCAGTCCATGAGTAAGCACCATCCAGATAAAAAGGTGATAAAAAGAGAGTCAACACGTATTTGTCAGGGACAAATCATGTTAAACCAGTCTAATTTCCTTCCTTCTCAGGGAAACTGGCTTAGTGGATAAGGCGAAAGTGGTAAATGTGAAACATCTTGACTTAAGCCAAGATTTTTGACACTATGGAACATTATGTGCTCTTATGTAAACCGGAGAAATTTGCCTGAATAACAGAGGAGGGCCTGATTCTTTGAAAAACCACACTGAGAAAGCAGTGGTGCCCTGCTAAAAGGAGAATTCACTTTTGCTCTCAAAGAGGCTTAATTATGGGCCTGTTTCCCATCAATATTTTCATTAGTGGCTTGAATGATGAAATAGAAAATGAACATGTAAGATTTAGGCTGAGAGGATACAGAAGTGCTTTAGAACACAAGATTAGAGGAAAAAATGAACATGATACATTGGGAAAAATTTATCTGTATTATGGCACTCATTATAAAACTGCAAAGTAGTTCATGTCAGAGCATCTGTAACCACACAGGGACTTGGCAGCAGCAGAGAAGATGGAGTTTTAGTGCCTGGCAAGTGGAACAGGAATAAAAGATGTAATAATTATATTAAAAGAGCTATCCTTATCATGCAGCATGTGAGAAAAGCTGTTGTGTGCAAGATATCTCTGTTAAGTGCTGAGAAGTCAGCAGCTGGATTTTTGAGTCTGGTTTTTTCACTTCTTTTGAAAGTGATGCAGATAAGTGTGATGTAATCTAGAAAAATGACCCAAATGATTCTAGACTTAGAAAATAAAATCTGTGCTGAAAGATTGAAAGATTTATGTGTGTTTGAAAATGTATGTCTGAAGAAAGGTATAAGTCTTCCAGGCAACTGTTGTTAGAAGGAGGATGCAGGTCTATCACTCAGCGTGACTGTGGAGTGTAGGATCAGAAGCAACTGTGTTTTCACACATGTTTAATGGAAGGCTCCCTGTAAAAACCAAACTGAACTCAGATTTAGCAGATCAGTGCTTTACTTGCTCAGGCATGTGGAAAGTATATCACACACTTACCTCTCAACAGTGCTTCTGACCTTAACCTGTGCTTGTTGCTCTCTCTTCCTAGATTGCCATTGTGCCTCTGTATTTAATTTGGTATCTATAGGTGCAGTGGATCTATAGCCTTACATTCAGCTGTCTGTTTTTAAAGAGATGGAATTACCTGAGGTGTAGATTAAAGATGTGAAAATAAATTCAGAAATTGGCTTCACCAGCAACCAAAATAAAAGACTTTTGTTTGTTTTAAAAATACCTATCTGGATAGAGGGTTGTTTGTTAGGGGGTTTGTTTTTAATCACTAGTTAATCAGTGATGTTGCAGACACTCTTCTGAAGGTTTTAAAAAGTTTGACAGACATATGTCATGGCTGCAAGTAAGCTTGACACTGTTTCTGGATAAGAAGATTGACTCTTAAGATTCCTTTTAGTCTGATATCCATATGTTTTCTGTGAAAAAATGTTTTGCAACAATATAATATATTTAATATTCCCGCAAAGAAAACACAGAACTGTCATACTCCTGGCAGTTTTGCTTTAAGATGAGAGATGAAAACATTAAAATGAATTCATAAAAGTCTCAGGAAAAATAAATGCCTGATTTGACTTTAAATATAAATGAACATTGAAAGAATGATATGCTGAATAATGACCCTGCAAAACAAAACTAGCTCAGTTCCTCAGTGTTAACTATCACAGGGCATTGATTATCTATCATGTCTAGCTTGTGTGATAACTTAAGAATTTAAAGTGTAACTTCACCCAGAACAAACACAGATGCGTTTTCTCTAGGTGCTAATCTCCCAAAGGCCCATAGTCTTGTAATGTAAACAGACCTTGGAGCCCCAGCCTGCTTCACTCTGTATCAAATAAGCTGTATTAATATCCTGGGTCAAAACTTCCTTCAGGCAGCCCGAGGGCAGCAGCCATCCAAATCCATGTGCACTGACACCTTTCCAGCAATGAGCCTCTCGGAGCTGGAGCCTTGATTTATGACTTGAATGTTTTCTATTTGTGAGAAATCTAGTGTTTATTTGACACATGAGGCTTCTGATAATTCTGCTGTTACGGGGAATGCTTACCCTGCCCCCAAAAGAAAGCTAAGAGGGGAGTGAAAAGGAAGGTTGTAAAGAAGTGGAGCTGCGCTCCTTGAAGCACTCCTTTGATAAAGGGCTCTGGAGCCTTGGTGACTCAAAAAGATCTCTGCCCTTTCAAAGGAGGGAGAGCTGGAGCTAATCTTGCTATTGCTTCTGTTGCATTTTATGTGAAAAAAGGTAAGAGTCATCAGTGGGTGGCTTTCTCCATCTGCTGCAGACACCTCATTTCAGCTCCCACTCTTTGCTTTTTGCCTGTAACAGAGAAGCTTGGCCTGGCACTGATGATCTTAATACACTATGGGTGTGAGACTGTCCCTTTTTTTCTCCTGATTCACTGCTGTATAGCCTCTGGCTTTTAAATTGGAGTACTTGCTTACTAAATCAGTGATCTAGGATGATCTTCTCCAGGTGCCTTCCATTTTTTCCAGGCAGGCTCTTTCTGTTGCAGCCATGCTGGCTGCAGGAATTAGCTTGGGTGCTGTTTGAGCCTATTTGGGGAGGATAGTACTGTATTTGCTTCTTGGTGCCTTGCCTTGTTTGTGCTATGAGTGGCCTCTGAAGGCAGAAAGGCAGAGGGCAGCCTTTGTCTTCTCTGTTCATGGTCTGAGGGCTCCCTCAGCTCTACCACGGCTGTTAATACATGGCACAGGTCCACAGAAAACAATAGCTACATGAGAGATGGCTGTGTCCCATGGGTGGCCTTTCAGGAGCAGGGAGATCTTGAAAGAAAAATGCTGCTGTGCCCAGCTTCTCTTGTGTACATGCTGCTACCAGAAGCATCCCCTATGAATCCCGCTTCTTCAGAGCCGAAGCCAAATCCTGCTGCAGTCTATAACCAGAGGGGCATCCTGCTGACTTCTACAAGAGGCTTGTCTGAGGGTGGCATGAAATGACTCCCTAACATCAAATCCTCTTAGCTCCCCTCTTGTGATTAATGTGTGCTCCATGGGAATATGATCTGCCTCACCCTCTGAACTGGTCGTGGCTTATTAACCCCTTGAGATCTGCTGATCCTGGAGGCAGGTCCTCTGTCAGTGGCCATGCTGGAAACCTGGGATTGGTTTTCCTGCAGGGTTCAGTACCAGTGTTTGTGGGCCTGGCCTCTGCTACAAACCATTGCCATGGCTGCAGCTGCCAGAGCCAGTGCTGAGCATGTCTTCACATTGTCCACGTCCTCTCAGACAAACCCCAGGACGGTGTTACTTAAAAGTAATGTGGGTGAAGCTCCAGACTGCTCTCCTGAGGAGGAATGAGCTTCGATGCCCTTGTGTGGAGGTGGAGTGGGTTGTCTTCTCCCTGTCCTTCCTCAAAGACAGGTGCAGCATTGGTCTCAGGGGATTCACAGATTATTGTGAGTTGGAAGGGACCCACAAGGATCATTGAGTCCAACTGTTAAACCACACCAGTGCCTACCCAGCGGGAATCAAACCCTGGTCTCCTGCATGGCAGGCGGGGACACTCACCACTGTACTAAAGTGGTTCAGGGATGTCACAGCCTGATTTAAACCCAGCACCTGCACTAAACTGTTGCATCTACATGTTTGCTGTAGAGTATCACTATATCCTTAGATTCAAAAGTTTTTTGGTTGGGAGCTTTATAATATCAATTCTGTGTTACTTTATTACGTATTTGTTCTTCATGCAGGATGCTTGAGAACCCTGAAAAAACCTCGAAAAAATTCCAAGTCCTTCTAATTACACAAAGGCATAAACAAATAAAAATAAGAACAAATAAAAAGCAAGATGCTGGTTTCTGTTGTAAGTTGCTCCTAATGAAACTCATGTGTGCAGAAACCTCAGTGATTTTGTCCTGGCTTACTGAAATTAAACAAAGACTGATACCTGTTTATAATTTTGAGGCTTCAGCCAGTAATATATTTTATCACTATGGTTGCAAAAACCAAATAGCCACTAAGGAGGTATTTTTCACAAAAATGTATGAGCTCAGAGGATTCCATGGAAAGACTTGCTTCTTGTGCCAGGGTAGTGGAGAAATATGAGGCAAATGAGAAGTAGTTAAAAGCAATAAGGGACTTCACTTTTATAATGGTGCTGATATTTACTGTCCCCTTTAATTTCGTCAGCTTGACTTGCAATAACCTTCTGTCACTTACAAAGGATAGTTTTTCTACTGTAGTTTCAACAAGGAAGAAAAGCGGGACATTTGAAATAATTTTGTTTGCTTGTAATTAGAAAATAAGTAACTTAATTTCTTGTTCTTTTCTTGACTTGATTGCATTTAATAAATACAACAGAGCGCTTACCAAAGTGTTCCCAAAGTAACATAAACCACATGTATTATCCCACACAGAAAGGACATCAAAATTGGATTTCTGAATGGTTTAATGTAGATTTATTTATTGTGGCTAAATGCAGCCAGCCTCCTTTTCTGCTGCCCCATTGTGTTCAGAGCTCACCAGCTGGCAGTAGCTACGTAGTATGGTTCCTAGGAGGGAATGGCTGGAACACCATAATGGTGGTGGAGTAAGGATATAGGTGAGAGCAAAATAGGAATCCGTCCTCAAACTGCCTAGTCTGAAGTTGAGAAAAAAAAGCCTATTGAAGGCACCATGCTCTGTGTGACAGAACTGACAAATACAATAGCAAGATTCAGACCTGGTGCTCCCCTGTTTCAAGGAAAATGCACAGAATTCCTTGGTGGTGGCAACTATTTTGAGAAGACTTCTGCAAGCTGTTTGAAAAGTGAGACTCCAGTCTTTACCAGGGCGCTTAAGGTATAAGCAGTATTCATCACAGTGGTAACAAGCCTGAAGGTGTGGTGTTCAAATCCTGTTTGTCACACCTGCAAGGACTCCTCTAGATGAAATTTTCTTTACACTTGTCATCTTCTTAAAAAAAAGTGATTTATTCCTAGCAAAGGAAAGTTTTAAAAGACAAATTGCAGTATGAAATCCTTTTTTTTTTGTTTTTTGGGTTTTTTTTGTACTGTGCCTCTGTCTCTTGCAGATGTGAAGAGCTTGTTTAGGTCTGGCATCTTCCATAACCCCACATTAATACTTGCCTGTCATATCAGGTGTGTAAAACTAGCATGCCTATTATACAGTGAGTTGTGATTGAATCCTTTATTTATTACTTCTGCCCCACATTGCATTAATTAGAATGCAAATTAAGTGTTTCCTGGAAAGCTGCTGTTTACTCCTGCCGTACTTTACATGTTTCATTAGTCTTAGGACCCTGACAGTCAAGTTATGTCAATTTAACAAGTTATCAGTCAGCAGAGCTGCTGTAATTGTATGAGCACATGCACGTAGGCATCCTGGGCTGCAACATGATGCAGCTTTGGCTTTGCCTCCAGCAAAAGGCATTTAAGATATGTTATCTTGTCTTGTCTTAGCTACTGTGCTCAGCTAATTAGAGGTAACTTTTTTTTTTTTTCCCCCAACAGCACAGCTTGATCCTGTGCCCAAGACTTTAATTTACACCAATGTTTCTGAATTTGACCTCGTAACATGTTCTTAACTGAGAAGACCAGTTTTCATGAGTGAGAAGGTTATTTGGCCAGTCCATATGCCTGACTGGCAGGATATTAGAATCATAGAATGATTCGTGTGGAAAGGGACCTTAAAGATTCTCTAGTTCCAATCCCCCTGCCATGGATGACCGGCTCGAAGTGGCCTGCTAGACTGTGAGTGATCTAGGTTGGTGTTACGCTCTGGGATGTGCTCTCGGTCTCTGTACGGGTGTTAGGTGGTGAGTTGGACTAGATGATCCTTGTGGGTCCCTTCCAACTCATAATATTCTGTGATTCTGTGATTCTGTGACAAGGATGCCACCCACTAGATCAGATTGCTCAAAGGTGCATCCAACCTGGCCTAGAACAATTCAAGGGATGGGTACCCACAACCTCTCTGGGCAATGTATTCCACTGCTTCAGCACCCTCTTAGTAAAGAATTTATTCCTAACACCTAATCTAAATCTGCCCTCTTTCAGTTCTACCCCTTGTCCTATCACTATCTGCCCGTAAAAAAAGTCCCTCTCCTTCCTTTTCTTAAGTTCACTTGAGCTATTGGTATGCTTCAATAAAGTGTCCCCAGAGCCTTGTCTTCTCCAGGCTGAACAACTCCAACTCTCTCAGCCTATCTCCATAGAAGTTCAATCCCTCTGATCATCTTCATGGTTTCCTCTGGACTCTGTCCAGCAGGTCCATGTCTTTCTTGTGTTGAGAACCCCACTAAGGACCACATTAAGGCAAATTGTGACTGATTAGACCACAAATTACAGAAGTTTTTTTCTGTTTTGTGTTCAACCACTCAGTTTAGCACAGTCTTCATTTTCATGTATGTCCCTGGTTACCAGCCTTTAGGAGCTGACCCTTATTTGAGAAATGTGGCTGTGTTTAGTGTGTCTCTAAGCCTAATGGCATCTGCTGAGGTTGGCAGTGTGGCTGAACCTCTTGTGTAAGGCTCCCTTGCTGGTGTCCTCCCAGAAGCTTCTCTTGCCTCTGCTTGCCTATAGGGTGATGGGTCTGGAGGAGAAATTACATGAGGAGCAGATGAGGTCACTTGATCTGTTCAGCCTGGAGAAGAGGAGACTGAGGAGAGATGTCATTACTGTCTACAACTTCCTCGTGAGGGGAAGCAGAGGAGCAGACACTGATCACTCTGTGGTGACCAGTGACACAACCTAGGGTATGACCTGAGGCTCTCTCAGGGGGTGTTTAGGTTGGATATTAGAAAAAGGGTTTTCACCCAGAGGGTGGTTGGGCACTGGAACAGGCTCCCCAGGGCAGTGGTCACAACACCAAACCTGACAGAGTTCAAGAAGATTTTGGATGATTCTCCCAGGCAATGGTGTGACTCTTGTTGTGTCCTTTGAAGGGCCAGGATTTGGTCTTCAATGGTCCTTATGGGTCCCTTCCAGCTCAGGATATTCTATGATTCTGTAGCTGTGCAAGACACAGAGTCAAAAGGTTTTGTAAAAATTTGGGAATAATGCCACCTTGGAGAGAAATCTATTTTGAGGACATAGTTTGAGGGTGAAAATGGTGGTGGGTAGGTTGACTGGAGGATCTTAAAGGTCTTTTCCAACCTTAATGATACTATGATCTAAAAAAACCCCTGCTATTTTCTTAACATTTCAAGGTGCTGTGATGAAAGACTTATCTTTGAATGTATTTAAACCCCAGAGGAAAAATTTTCACGCAAGAAGAAGCTTACACCAAAGTAATGAAAATTTGGCCCCTGGCACCATTATTTTCCTCGGCTCCTGCAGTGACAGAAAGGGGTGGAGGGAAGTAACCTATCCCATTTCTGTTTGAAAATATTTAACTTGAGTGATGTGAAGATTTCAGTAGATCTGTGACAAGATCAAAGACTATAAATTATTTAACAGTGGTTCTACTTTTGTGGAATTATTTAAAGTATCATAATTGCAGCTCAGCTTCCCAGCCTTCATTTTCAAGTCTGGAATTCTGTTGGGAACTATCATAATCACTGAAGAGTATAACATTACAGACTGGGTATAAAAATATCTTTTTAATGACTAGCAAATTAGTGAAATGTCTTGACCTAAATCTAGACCAAACAGAAGACTGTGTTTTTATGAAGGGGGAAGAAAGACTAAATTGTCACCACATTGTTATTCTTGTTAAATTCTCCACTACTTAAAATGTCAGTTGATTAGATAAAATTTGTAACACTGTGCATCAATGCAAGTGATGAAGGGCTGTGTGTTACATAGTATCTTGGCAATTCTGCACTTTTGTTTTCCTTTTAATGCTAGCATCCACATTCTGTGACTGAAACTTGGAAAAATAAAGCCTATTCATTACTTTAGTACCCTGTGAACAATAGAGATCATGAAAGGCATCACAGGGAACTCCTCTGTGTGTTGGCTCTTCAAGGAGGAAGATGAGCCCTTGGAGGGTTTTCTCACAGGCTTCAAGTAATTGTTGTGTGCATGATCTGCCTGGCTAAACTCTTTGTGTCTAACTTAAATAAGATCTAGAAGAGACAGGAGTTTCCCACTCCTGTGGGAAGGAAGGAGGGAAATAACAATGGTCGTTGAAGCAGGGTGTCTGCCTCTGGCCTTCATGGCAGGATGTAATAGGTATTTTTGAGAGAGGGACCACCTTAGTGTCTTGTGATCAGAGAACTCCTTATGCAATGGGGCTGCAGTCTGTAACTCTGTGCACCAAAAGTGTCTTCCAAAGTGAGCAACAGGAAACCAGAGATAGCATGAGGCAGGAACAGAGGTGGTCTCTATTCCTTGCCTTTCTCTCCACATGCCCAGGGCCCATGGTACAGTGCAGTGCAAAGACAAATGAGAAATTTGTTCAGCACCTGGCTGCAATTAATGTGATTAATCTTTAATTAATATTAATTAAAGCATGAAGGAGATTGATAAATTAAACAAAAAAGGCTGTTATCCCAAGTCTTTGTATCCTGGAAGGACCTGTGTAGCAGGTTGGAAGCCGTCGACAGCAAGGTTACACTCAGTACCGGCATGGATTGTGAATGCATGTCAGATGTGGAATGTCTCCCAGAAGACAAACTCAATGTGAACAATCGTTTTTACTGGCAAACGTCATCTGTTAGATATCAGCCTTATTTTCTTCAGTGACACAAAGCAGACTTCGTCCTCGCTGTGTTGAGCATTTGGTTCGGCTGTGTGCAACCTAGGGCTCTGGCCCAGCTACTCTTCCAGGCTGCGTGTTGACATGCACTGGGGATCTGGAGTCTCCAAGGCGTTTAAGCAAGACTGTGTCATGGTGCAGCCACTTTCATTTCTCCCCAGTGAATTACGTCCTCCTACTCCTTGGAAATACGGCACAAATGTGTTGCTTCAAGAGTTTACTCATTTTGTTACATTAGTTTCTCTCTAGTTTTGCTGAAGTGGTGCTGACAGGTCAGGAAGGGCTTAGAAGAGGACATTAGGAGAATGATCAGAGACCTGGAAAACATATGCACGGAAGCTCAACCTAGTTTATCTAACACCATGACCTAATGAATATACTAGGTGTACTTTGCATTAAGAGCTTTTTGATTAGTGAATGGCTCTTCTCTCTCCCAGGAAAAGACTGGGCAAAATAGAAAATTAGGGTTTTGGTTTGTGTATTGTTCTGATTTTATTTTGTTTGATTTGGGTTTTTTCCCTTGAAATTGTAAGACTGATTAACCACTGTTTTCCTAGATATATGATGAGGAAATCATCACTTTATCTCTTTTAGATTTAAGCTTTTTATTTCTGGAGTCAAAAGAGGGTTTTATGGCCTGTGGTTGTAGGAGCTGATGTTCAGGCAGAGATGATTCTTCCAGTTGTGTACAGCTGGCTGCAGGGACCTGTCTGGTCCATTCCAGCACAGCATTCCTAAGCCTGCACCTTCCAAAAAAGCCCCATACTTTGACTTTCAAGAAGAACAAAAATTTAAATGAAGCCACTGACCTTAGATTTTCCAGTGTAAGATATCAGATATCCACAGTTCCTCTATATGGCCATAAATCTACAAACTCAGCTCAAGAAGTGGTAGAAATTCTCTCCCTTCAAGAAGCTCCCAACCCTTCGCTTTTTCAACAATATTTTGCCAGGAACTCTCTTGGTGAAAATGTGCTGTATATACGCAAATTTTGGAGAGCTCCCAGATACATTCACACTGTACACAAACTAGATAGTGCAGAAATTTCATCTAGTTTGTGTCCTGGAATTACTTCTCATCCCTCTTTATAATAAATGAGTGCTGTTTGGCTATAATCTTTCTAAGCTGTAATGCACTGGCATCCTGGAGTGCAAGAGTCCTATCTTAGATGACTACATTCAAAAATACCCTAGGGACTGTTAGAGAAATTTATAATCATCCCTTTAGAATCCTAGGATTAAATTCTAAGTGGCAAGCAAATAAATAAACAATGTTTCTCCCTAATGCCTATTTATTTACTGTAGATCAATGGAACATTCAAGGATGAAATTGGTTTTCTCAGAGGATTAAAAATATATTTAAAATAGGGTTTATTATGAGATTTAATAGTGCGGATCCTGGAGGGGTGAAGGGTTAGTGTGAGCCAGGTTGTCATAAAATACTCCATTCTGAAAGAAGTATTTAGGGGTAGGAGAAGAGAAATTAAGTTAAAAGCTTATTTTTGTTCATCAGTTTGACATTCTGCTAAAAGAAGTCTTTGAAATTGCCTTCTATTGCTGAGAGCTGGGCAAACAATGTGGAAGTTCATTGACACATGTGTGCCAATACGTGGGATTGCAATACCTGTCTGGAAGCAGGACCTGCTGTTTGCCCTCTTTTTGTACCCAGTCCAGAGCAGCAGATGATATCTATGTGCATAAGAGGCAACGTGAGCAGGTGCAGAAGCCCAGCTGCTTGACTGCACTCCACTCCTATCTCTTCTGACCAAAATACACCTGACCATGAGGCAGGTTCTTCCTGCTGTTGGGCTGGGCTGTGACTATTGATAAGGTTTCCTTCTCTGGTTTTCCCTGAGCTAATATTGAAAATACATTGTGTTTGTACAGCATGGTGTTTCCTTCCCTCTCTTTCTGTTTGTTCTCTGTGGTTTCTGAGCAAGTTGTAGTGTTCTCAAAAGCGGACAGTATTGCATCTCTGTTGACCAAGACCTGGATGTTGAGTGTATTCTTTTCTGATGAGAGAATGCAGTTTACTCTGTACCATACACATGGAAGCTATATGGGAGTATATAGTTTCTCTAAGAGCCCTTCTATGTGCTGCATGCATGTTCTGTACCCTTCCATTTTTTTTAATAGTTATCCTGCAGTGCCTGAATAAGTCCCTTCTTCCTTTAGTCCCATTTCCACTGTAAGCTTTATCCAAGCTGTTAATTATTCTGCTGTGGATATGGGTATCATCTGGAATTTGCACCTGGAATTCTTGTCCTTCCACGGTAGAGGAGAGCCTGCTGCTAGATTTCACAGGAGCTGTAACAACTCCTGAACATAGCAAGTCACAAGGAAAAGTTCCTTTTGACTAATTCTTTCGAGCACAGGTCTCGTTTTCTGATTTAAAACTTGTGTTCCACAGGAGGCGATGATCCTGTTTGGCGGCTGTGTGCCAATGCAGCCAGGCAAAGCAACTGAGTTAAGTATTCTCAAATATCTGTGAATCACAGCTTTCATGTGGAAGACAGGGATGGCAGTAATTGAAGTAACTATGGAAAAGAATAACAGCAGCATTTGGTTAATGATGGCTGAAATCTTGCCAGGGAAGAGAGCAAGGAATTTGAGTACTAGGTAGTGAATAGGAGCCTGAAGGAATGTGGATATTATGTACAGTGGCAAAGAGAGACCCTGCAGAGGTCTATAAATGATGCAGGAAATCATGAAGGCTCAGATACAGTTGAGAGACTGATTATATATATGCGATGGACTTAAAAATCCTTACAGGTGTCTGGAGAGGTTACGTGAAAAAGAAACTTTGCATGATGGGACTAAAAGACATTGCTAATTGATAACTGTAGGCTCTGCTTTTGAAAGGCCATGAGAGTTTTAAAAGATAGGAGGGATGATTTCAGGTCTTGCAAATGAAGTATCTATGTGTTGGGGGGAGATAAAATATTTCCCTACACTTTCTTTGAGGGATGGAGTTTGGGGGTTGTTGTCAGGGAAATGCTTATGGCTATAGATGGCATTTTTAAAAAAAACTCTGTTTAATTTAAAAGTCCTTTGTCCCATTTCCTGTATTAGTCTTACAGTTTTTGCTTTAGGCTTATATTAAAAGTTGGCAGTCTCAGCTGGAGGAAAACTAGGGGATAGGTCAGATGTTAATTAATTTCATGCTAATTGTGCCATAATTTGCAATCCAGTGGATTAGTTTTCTGTGGGAGAGCTGAAATATATGGAAGGGCAAAAATGAATAGGGATAATTAATTTCTGTAAAATTGCTTGGGATGCTCTAAGAAAAGAGGGTTTGTTGTTGCTTTTATTTTTTGTTTGATGTATTTTAAAGGCGCCAGTGCCGTGGATTATATAAAATAATAATTTCTACTGAAAACCACTTCTTTGTTCCTAAAACACCTGAAACACCTCAGTGACTGGCTAAGAATTCCCTTGAATTGCTGAGAATTCTCTTCTTGTAGGATGACATGGTTTTGGACAGACGTCTCTTTGCTCTACCATGGGAGGATAGTCCAGACCTTTGAGTGAATGCCTGGGAAGATAAAAATATTGCTTATCACAGGATCATAGAACATTGGGTTGGAAGGGGACCTTGAGGATCATCTGGTCCAAACTTTCTTGGCAGAAGAACAGTCTAGACACAGTGGCCCAGCACCTTGTCCAGCTGAATCTTAAAAGTTGTCTGTTCGTTGCTTCTCTACAAGTAGGCAAGGTAAGAATGGACAAGAGGTGGATAACAACCACTCTCTCCATTTCTCTCCCACCCAATCTCCAATAGCTGGTTGGAGAGCTTGACTTGGAGCCAAGTAATTTACTGCTGGCCTGTAATGGCTATAAATTACTGCATCCCTGGAGCACAGCAGTTACAAAGGTACAGCAGTGACTCAGACGTGGGCCCCATGCTCACCACCTCTAAGGACATAGCTAACCAAGCTTTAACTGACATAAACCCCCCTACCTTTGTGTTTCCAGGCTGGTCACGTATAAAATAACCATCAATATAAAGCTGGATACTTTCACTGGAGTTTTGTCCCTGCCCATTGTCAGTTCAACAACGTAGATCTGAACCGTCATGGAGCAGTGACTTCCCGAGAAATCATCTCTTGTTCTAAAATACAAAGAGCTCCAACCCAACAAGGCAGGGGAGGGAGTGGTGCGGTTTTCACCATTGAACTCCTTTTGTTTTGCTTTATACTTACAAACACCAAGCAGAAGTTCAAATAACATTACAAAGCAGAAAGCTTTATGATTAATTATGCCTGGTACAGGTATAATTTAAACATATTGACTTGTCTGAAGTAAGTGCCAGACGGTGCAATAGAGGAGACAGGAAGTGACTGGTCGAGATTGCTGAACCAAGCTGGAATAAGAAGTCAGGGAGAGGAAGCGCATCATCATTTAAGTTTGCTTGGCAGCTCAGCAGAAAACTGATGCAATCTCTGATGGATGCTGATATCAAAGGGAGAAAAATCATGACAAATTCTGTGTGCTTTTAAAATTAATGTAAAGCTAATCAATAACTTGACTTGCTGCAATATAAAAACGTAGTACTGGGACCTCCATTAAAATGATTTTTCTTTAAACCTGTATTCTGAGATTGCTATTAGAGAAGCTTTAGAGATAATAATGGCAGTTAAAAGACAGCTTTCTAATTCCCACCAGGTTGTTGCATTTCATGGCAACTAGTCTGTAGCTGTGCTGGGAACTAGGTAATGTCAGCCCTTGAAAGATTATGTTTTCTTTAGTGTTTTTTCTTTATGGACAAAGGAATATTTGATATTTTTTCTTTATGGTCCCTAGGAATATTTAAGATAGCACTTAAATGGGGTCTGTGATGGAGAGAAGGAGAAACCATTTGACTAGAGTTTCTGTGCTAAAAGAACCCTTGGGGTGGTTGTTTTTTTTCTCCTCTCTCTCTTCAGAAAACTGTGATCATTCGTGAATCTGTGAGTCAAAGTTTAGAATCCAACCAGCTTCCTCAGTTTTCTGATAGCAGATCATATTATAGTGAAGGCTAACTTTGATGGAACCTCCATATAAAATCAGAATATGTGTACTTTTCTCAACTTTGTAGGTGCATTTTATCACCCTGTGCACACATTTTTCCCCCTCTCACTCAAGCTGGTCATAACTATTTAATGGTTATGACTGTGCCATCTGTAAAAATGTTACATCATTCACCACGGTCCTACTCGGAGACATCTTTTCATCTCAAATTGTGTCTCTGTGGGTGCCGGTCACAGAGACTCCACAGCTCAGCACTCCTGGAGCTGACTGGTGATTCATGCCTCCAGAGTTCCATGATGTTGGTTGTGCAGAAGCCAGAAGCAAACCCTCTTTGTCTCCCTTCTCCCTCCTGCACTGGATGTCACAAAATGGAAGCTATGCAAAACTTTTGCATAAAGTGTGAACGTTGTGTAAGCAGGTGAAATGCGTCTGTTGTGCTTTTGAAAATAGCCTTTTTCTGTTTATTCAGGGAACTATTCCAGGTGTTCTGGTTTTACTTTTCCTCTGCTGAGCAGCTTGTGCTATGAGAGAGTTGCAGTGTTTGCTGGACTGCGCTTATCTTTACGGAATGCAAAGTAGGTTGGTCAGGCTTGCCTTCTCTATCACCTCAATGAGATCTGAGCTTCCCTGTGCTCCTGTTCTGAGTCCTAGTGCTCCTGTGGAACTTGACAAAGCTGAATCATTGTTCTGAGGCACCTTCTTAACTTCATTTTTCATTTCTAGAGGAGATGATTTCAGGTTCTGCGGTTCCTTACTCTTAGCAGCTGTCTCCAGCATCTGCATGCGTGAGAGAAAGTTGTAAAATGTTATGGTGTTGCAGGCTGCTCTTCTCCTGAGATGGTCCTGGGAGCATTTTGAGGGTAAGCAACAACTTTATCAGGAATTGTGGTACAGCTTCACTGCAGATCCTTTTTGACAGTGGTGGCCACAAATATGATTTCTCCATAAATGCATTTTACCTTAGTGTGAATTGTTGCATCTACTCAGGCCATGACAATACTTATAACCCACGCCATGTGGCTGAAAGAAGTTATTTAGCAGAGGACTGGAATAACCTCCTTTCACTGCCTCAGTGTGGCTTTTAAATGTGGCATAGGGTTCATGATTCAAGTCTTAATGAGGGCTTCATTTAGACAGATTGGGGCATGGAAAAGGAGGGAACCTCCAAAGCATCTGGATAGGATGGTGATGGAGTTTCTCTGTGGGAGAGGTTTTGAAGGCCTGGAGATGGCATTGTGAGTTGTTTTGAAAGCTGCCAATTGTTGTCAGTATGTTGACAATTATTTTCAATTTGTTTTGTTTTGGTTTTTAATTGTGAAAATGTTCCCAGAAGCTTAGTAACTGAGGACATGTTCTTATAAATATTCATCCAGTATGTAAAAGCTCACATGGTCCAGCTTTAGTTATGAAACTAACTTATTTAAGTTGGTGTCATTTTGTCCTTGGAAGGCCTGTGTTCAGAAGAGATGCCTCTAGTTCTAGGATGAGGGTATTTCTATCAACCTACAAAGAGGTAAAACTTAGAATATGCTTATTTTAGACCAGACATGCATCCTTGCAAATGGATTTAATCCCACACCAACACATTCTGTTTCTGGACACAGAATGCCAGAAAACAACAATGTATTT
The DNA here is from genome assembly GCA_013390025.1 of Pitta sordida. NCBI lineage: Eukaryota > Metazoa > Chordata > Aves > Passeriformes > Pittidae > Pitta > Pitta sordida. The sequence continues at coordinate 130,711 of WEKX01020402.1, forward strand.
TGTATGATGTTCATAACTTCCACGCAAACCTGCTAAACAAAAAACCTAGTCTTAAACAATTGTTATTGTGGAAGTCTTATGTAGCTAGTTTTAATCCATCCAGTAGAGATTTTCTTTTGCAAAGATGATGGAGATTGTTGCAACTTCTGGATGTCCATTGCAGTAAAAAGTAGCTGGCAAAATATGTTCCTGAGTGGCTTTATAAGACTTCGTTCTTCTTTTGTACGTGACCAGGATCAAAATTAAGTGACTTCCTCTCAGCAGATTAGTTAGAATCTGCCAATGTAGTGGTAATATGGCAGCTCTGGAGAATCATCCCAAAGCCAGTTTCTGAAAGGCAAGTGTGCACTTGCAAGGTCTGAAACAAATGGAAGGTTTTTTATTTCTGGCTCACAGATTTTTACAAGTATCATGGAAAATGTGAAACTTGTACCCTTATGTTATTTACCTGCTAAAAACATCTCTATCTGTTCCTGCCTATACAGTGAAAGATAAAAAATGAGCAATAAGTGGACTGGAGACTTGAATTCCACATGATTTCTTGATGGCTCCAATGAGCTGAAATGAGTACTGCTTAGAGAGTAAGTTATCCCTCACTGTGAACATGAGTGGCAATATTTAGGTCTTCTGTTTCTGAAAACCGATGTTTCTAATTTTATGCATTTCAAATCTGAAAAATATTTCTTCATGGATAGAGAAATTAAACTTGTAAGAACGTAAATTTGGCTTTACTGTTGATAAACCTGGTGCTACAAATACTTTTTTTTCCCCCAAAATAACCTCCACTGACTTGTGTGACGTAAGACCTTGATTTACACCAGTGCAAGATTCAAAGCCTTCAAACTTCTATGTAGGAGGAAATATATTAAGGGCGGTTATTACGAATTCCTCTTTTTTCCCCCATGTCTTCTGTTGTCCATCTATGAACTGAACCTTAAGAGGGCAACACAGGGAGTTTGAGATCAGCATAGTGGGAAGACAAAAACAGTGAAACCTCAATTTATTGATGATGAAAGGAAGTGAGACAAAAAGACTCCTAAGTGAGCCAGGGGAAAAGAAGGGAGAACACAGTGTCCTGATGTCCAAACGAAAAGAAGGGGCCACAGAGCTGTTGGCCACTTAAGCAAAAATGAGGAAATGAATGAATGGGGAGAACAGCAATAGGCTGGTGCAGTTCGTAGCATGCAGAATTAGAAACAGAGTTTTCAGACAGGAAAAGAATACGTTTTGCCAGTTGTGTTTTTACTGAGTAGGACCTGGTCCTGCTTTTGTCTGGAATACAGTTCGTTTTCTTCCTAGTGGCTGGTACAATGCTGTGTTTTGGATTTAGTGTGAGAGTAATGTTGATAACACCCTGATGTAGCAGTGTTTACCGTAAGTTAAGGACTTCTCAGTGTCCCACGCTCTGCCAGTGTGGAGCTGCACAGGAAGCTGTGAGGGGCGGGAAGCTGACCTGAACTGTCCAAAGGGATATTCCATTCCATAGGACATCATGCCTAGTAATATAAACTAGGGGGGAGTTTGCTGTGAGGGGCTGATCACTGCGTGGAGACTGGCTTCGCTTTATTCAGTGGGTGTGAGCAATTGTTTTGTACATCACTTGTCTGTTTTGGTTTTTTCTCTCTCTTTTTTTGTTACAATTATCGTTATTAGTAGTAATATTATGAAGTAGTTTGGTGTTTGGCTTTTTTTAATCTTTGTTTTTAATTATTAAACCGTTCTTATTTCAATGCATGTGTTTTCCTTTTTTTCCCTTTTCCTGGTTCTCCTCTCCTTCCCCTGGTGGGGGAGAGTGAAAGAGTGTCTGCTTTGGGACTTAGTTGCTAGCTAGGATTAAACCATAAGAGACCTTAATCTCTGAATGGTTTACCTGTTTTAGCGGACCAACTGGAGAAATTGAGTGTGATTCAGACTGAATGAGAGAGGCAGCATCTGGCTTTAAATTTGCTGTATTCCTTCTGCTTCATATCAGTGCCACGGAATAAAATTTTGTATTAGGGAAATTGGGACCTTCATTAAAAATGTATATCACATCAGATGATATATTACTCTTCCAAATCCTGGTCTCAAACATTCAAAAATAGCTTGCCGTGGATGTGTGGGGCAGGTCGTAGCTCTGGTGAACAATATTTAGTGTTCCATGGGGAAGGGCAGAAATGCTCTAATGAAATCACCAGCTTTGAACTAAGCTGCTTTTCTTAGGTGGCTCTCCCAGACCTCAGCAAAAACGTTTCTGTGCGGGTTCAGCCAAGCTGCCTGTTGAATAGTTTGGCCAAATGCAGGAAGCAAGATCTTTGACCTTCTGCAGTGTCCTCATTGTAGACGCATGCATATAATTTCCAGTAATTTAACAGGAGCTTTAGTTTGAAAAAGATTTGGGTTTTATTACTTTCATTCATCATCATTAACTCATGCCATGTGGCGGAGAGGAGGGAATGACATATTTCTGCAATTAGATTCAGTATTTTGCATGAAAAAATGAGCTGTTACAGCAAATGTTGCTTTTGAAATAGGGACTAAAACCAATGGAAACAAAAGTTGTGATGTGTGCTTAGAGGACAAGAGTTAAAAAGGATATTATTTTTATTATGAAGTCTTCTTTAAGTTGTGATTAGAAATGATTTAGCCTTCTAACCTATTCCTACTGTGTACTTGGCTTACATTCAAAAAATGCTTTCATCCAGTACCTTGATGTGCTTCTAATTTGCCTGTTACAAATATGTTCTATTTCTGCTTACTCTTAAAAGGTGCACTGGCTTCATCTGCTGAAAGTACCTTTGTGTAGGGCTACTTCTCTGTGCAGGGGGAGTGTGAAATTTCATTTGATTTTAAGTTCAAGTTGCTTGAATTTTGATTTAGCTGAGCCCAACAGCTTAATACAAAACACAGGTAAGGAAATCCTGTTTCCTATGGTGCAGAATGCAAATGGGATATGTTCTTTGGCGTGGCTTGTTTCTGGGATGAGGTGCATTTCAAGGTTTTTGCTACACATTATACTTTAACCCTTTGCTGAGCAGCTAAAAGCAAGGGCCTGATCCTGTTCTTCACAAAGTCAAAGGGATGTTTGCCATCAATTAAGATGGGAACAACATGGGGCCTGGTGTTGTTAATGAAACCCAAAACCAGGCAAGCTTTACGTGGTTGAGTGTTCCTGCCAGCATTCCTCGCAACTGTGAGTGTGACACATACTCCCTTGATAATCTTATGAAGAATACGTGTAGACGCAAACATGTATTTTATTTTACAGAGCAGACTGCATTTTTGGTAATTTGCCTTTTCTCCTTGTGTGCATCTCATTCTCGCGGCTGTTCACTTGAGCCAGTACTCTGCTTTCTGCCTTCCTTCTTGGAATGTTGGTTTCCTTTTCTGCATGTTCAATTACATGTGCACATTCATCTATCATTAGTTCCTGTTCACTGGAGGATATTTTGCAGAGCTCTTTACGCAGCATTCATAATACTCTTATCCATGATTTGGATTTCTTACTGACAGCAGAAGTTCAATCCTTTTTGCTGCTGTTTTATTCATTTTATAGCTTTATCTAGATAAGCTACTTGCAATTCTATAGTGGAAGTTTAGCAATTTGGTTGAATTTTTCCCTTCTAATTCAATTGTGCATTGAATTCTGTTCAAATTTATATTTATTTGTGCTGGTTTTAAGGCATTTAAAAATGCAAGGTCCTCGTTTATCAGGATGTCTCTACTGATTGCATTCTTCCATTGTTGTTATAATTCTCCCTGGATTTTTTTGTTGTTGTTCACACTCTTCTTTGGAAAAATGATTTTCATTGTTTGATTATGCTTTCCAGCTCATTTCTGTTTCAGGAGACAAAAAATGATCATTTGTGGCACTGCACTCAATTAGTTAGTAGTGAGAGTGTACATGTGTAGTTGTGGGTGATGGAGAAATGTTCAGAGGCAAACTACTACAGTTTCTCCTTTTGCAAGCTGCCCTCAAGACTATTTTTGGTAGAATATCCGCCATGAAGAAGACATTGAAAATGTCACCTAAACTTAGTTTATAACATTTTATTGTGACCTCACCAAGGGCACGTGGGGAAGAATTCAGACCTAGTTCCTTTTCTCTGCTGTGCCTTTGGAAGAATGCGATGTCTGCCTTGGACCTTTATCTGAAGATTAAAACTTGCCTTCTGCACAAAGGGTACATGTGGGACCTCAATTATGTATTAGTCCTCATTTGAAACGTACACAGAGGTCAGCGCAAGACTATTGGAGTAAAAACTTTCTGGTTTGGATAGATTTTCATGATGATATACAAAAATGCTGTCTCTAACATTTGGCATAGATGACAGAGAAGAAATTACACTAATAATTTATTTCTTTTGCTAATAATTCATCTGGCTATTGATCTAGTTTGAGTTTGGCTCCAGCTCTGCCCTTCAGCAGCTTTTTTGTAAACAGGTTTGTCTTATCTTCGTGAGTCAGGGTTTGACATTCCCACTCTGTGCTATAAATTACACCTGTGTCTCCAGTACCACGCTAATGCCTGGGATTTAGTGACAAAAGGAAGGAATTTGAGTTCAACTTTTTATCTTGGAAGGCTTTGTCTTTTCAGTTACTCAGGCTCCACAGTGAAACATTTTTCTCTCTATCCCCTCCAATGCCTTTTACAGAAAGAACAGCCCACCTTTTGAAAGCCATGTTTCAGTCTACCTTCTTAAGTTTTTTGGGTTAGGTCTTAATTAAATTTAAAGCTAAAGTGCAGAAGGGTCAAAAGATTCCTCATGTAAGAAACATATTCATAGAAGCAAATAGACTCACTACACTCAGGGAGATTATTAATATGAGGCAAGTTTACTCAAGAAATTCTAGGATCAGGACCATGATACAGAATTTGATTTAATTCACTCATACATAATGATTACCCACAGCTCTGAGCAGATGTAGTAATGACTACAATTACTTGCAGATCATTTTTTATTATGATTAAATCTGTACATGATATTATTCTTGAGGCAGCAGTTTTTAATATTCAGCTTGCTCCCCTCCCTCATCAACATTGACTGTGTACAAGGTTAGAGGCAAATCTCCAGTTCAGAACTGAATAGCTTTTTGCCAGGAGCATTTGTTGGTTTTGGTTGGAGTCCTTTGGCACATGCACTTAATACTACAAGTTCCGCTTTGGAGCATCAAAATTATGTGTGTGTGTTTTCAAATGTACTACAGTTGGGAAACCCCCACCAACTTCAAGAGAGCACTTTCAGAACAATGCTGAGTGTGCAAGTGGACCTGTCACCTCTAATGTGTCTCAGTGACCAAAGACTGAAGCAATGGAGTGACCAGAAGCCTGACCTAAGAGTTTGATTGTCCCTTAGGACCTCTCAGCTGACTCAGGTTGGTTTTTCTGGGGCCAGCAGATTTCTGTGTCCCACTCTTGGTTCTGCCGGAGTCTCTTTGTGTAAGCCTTGAAAAGTCTGCAGACTGCCTTTTGGTTTATTCTTTTGTGAAATGAGGGTAGGAGACAATTTGAGAGCAGAAAGGCTTGAATTAAGCTGTGTTAGGGAATACTGAGGATGTGCTAAAGGTCTTGTGCTTGTGGGCATATGAGAGGTTTATTTGAACAGGGCATTTGCCAAATATTTTTCATTCGTATGTGATGTCTGTCTCATCTTTTGAATTAAGCACAGCAAATATTACAAATGGACTCAATGGAGATAATTATAATGGAACATTAAAAAGTCATTTTATAAGTTTGATTGTTCTATATTTCTGGTAAAAAAACCCTTATTGGTATTTGGAGGCCAGGCTAGAGAAAATCAGAAGGACATCATTGTGTGTGGACCAGCTGACAATTTTCTAATTAAGAGAACAAGTTTTATCAGCCACCTCCCCCCTCAGTGTTGCCATTTCAGGAAAATGAGATTGATCAAAAAGTACTCACCCCTCTTGACTGTGTTTGTTATCCACATAGGGAGGATCATTGCTTCAAACAAAGGCATCTGTCACAGGCCTTGTCATCTGTATTTGCTTCTGGATTTGTTTTTTCTGATGAAAGCCGTGACAAAACCTCTGATTATGATGAGGCAATTTTTAAGAGCAATGAATTGTAGTTGGGAGGTGAAAACTTGTTTGCCTATGGAATTTCTACTCTGCTGGGTGAACAGGAAAGAACCTGTTATGGAACATTTTGTTTCATGTTGCTTCATAGCTCATAGTCTTGATTTCTAGGTTTCAGTAATTTTAGACATGCCCTTGGTTGAAAGAGGTGACCTGGAATAAATTTCTGGAAAAATTCCTACTCACAAAAACTTCCTGTTGTTAAAAACATAATTTTAAACCACTGCATTACCCTTAGGGAAATGTGATAAAGACAAAAAATTTTAAAAAGACTGATTCACAGCAAAATGCCGAATTGTAGGTGTAGGAATCAATTCTTTTGCATAATGCAACTTAAAGGAATGTCAGTACTCTTAACAATTAAATTTGTCTTAATGATTAGCTGCACTAACACTCAGGAGCAGTGGACTCTGCATTGATCACAAGAAAATGATGCATGTTGCTCAATGCAGTTGAATGATGTTCCAGAGTGACAAGTTGATGTCTCTCGATTGAACAAAGCCCCTTGTGTTTTATAACTTGGCCTGTGGTCAGAAAGGGTTACTGTGATCTGCAGTGTCTAGAGGTGTGCTAATAGCAAGGTGGGTAAGAGCTGACATGATCCTCAAGGTATGGTTTTATAAAAGTCATTGACCACTTTAGGGGACACTCTTAGCCATCTTGGCATAACTGCAAACCAGGAGGCCATTTGTCATAAACATTATTACAAGGTGGTTAAGCACTTGAAAGGCTACCACTTGATGCAAGACCTTCCCTATAAAAGCTTGGCTATAGGTCGGTAATTTGCCAATATTCCTGGGTCAGGAGAAAGCAGCTTAAGATCAGAAATAATAATAGAACATTTTAAAGCTGACAGTACAATGCCAGAAGTGGGGGAAGAATTAATAATTTTCATGGTAAAAAGACCCTATCAGGTTTAGGGGGAGGAAAAGAGTCACAAAGGAATCTAGTTGAAGATTTGAAGAGATACTTCAAAGGGCTTCATTAATATAAAAGGAAAGATTAGCCCAAGAACAAAAGAATAGGAGAGGAGTTGGCAAGTACAAAGCCAGTAGAAGAATTATAATAATGTCATACATGGGATATTTGAGTGAAAAGCTAAAGAGAAATTAAAACAAAGCTGTCTTTAAACTTTTCAGACCAATAATGTCATTGAGGATATTCTCCAAAAGTTGAGGTTTTTTATGGAATGTTGCTGTAAAACTTAATTTTCACTTTTGAACATGAATGCAGTGCTGGCACAAGGAAATATAAGAAAAGCTGTGGAGGACATGGCACAGGGTTATTCAGGGAGCTTACAGCCACTTTCATACACAACCTAAGGCTGAGTTCTTCACTACTTTGGGGATTTCACTGCTTTTGTGACACAACAGCAACTGTCATTTATTCTTCTAGGGCTTGGAGTGTAGTCCAAGAGCTTAATAAAACAACGTGAAGGAGAGCTCATTTGCTTGACTTTATATGCAAGTTCATGTTTGAAACTGAAGAGCAAACAGTGCCATGAGATACCCATTGTGGCTCATGAATGGAAAATGAATTATGTTGTTCAAGTATCATGTTCACTTGCATATTTCCACGTTGCAAAACAATGGGTTACAAAATACTGCACGCAGCATGCCTATAATTTTGGGTTGCAGTTGAAGGGCAATTTAGTAATATTTTGCCCAAAGGCTCCAAACAGCATTGACACAGTTTTGGCCCCTTGTGATGATCCCTTTTCGAAGACAAAATAATGACCTGGTTTATGTCCCAGGGAGCTTACAATCTAATTGAAGATCCCAGAATTTTGATGATAAACAGGAAGCAAAAAAATGGATGAAGGGAAAAAGAGAATATCCATTTACCTATTGGAAGCAACAATATCTGAGCCCTTTACTGCCGTACTTATGTTCAAGCACTGTTCAATGCCCGTGACATCTTTACTACAGCAACAAGGGGTTTTGATTTAACCTGCAGCTTGGGTTGACTGAGCTCTTCAATTAGTCTGAAGGGCTATAGTTTCTTCTGGATAGAGGTAAAAGTGTGTTTTCTTCTTCTTCTTCTTCTTTTCTTTCTTCTTCTTTTTCTAGTTTTCTTCTGCCCTTTGTGATTGTAACCTTTTGTAGGAAGGAGCAGTTGGAACAGCTTGAGATCATGTCTGCTCTTGGATGAAGGGGGAGGTTTCTCCTTCCCACGCTGCAGGTAGTCCAACCCCAAAAAAGCTGGCTCATTTCTCCCAGGAGAAGGAAAAGGCTGTCCTGTGTGCAAAATTTAGGTTAACAAAATATCCTTCTGGAGCAAATTATCTGGAGGCAGCAGTACTGTTGAGTAGATGCTGTTAATCGATTTCTTTTCCCGTTTGCCCACAGTTTTGGAGAGAGACACTTTATATCCGTATACATCTCATTGGTAACTCTTGCAAATAATTTTGAACTATTCTTCTCCATCAACATCCTGATTTCTGTGCAGGCTCTTTTCACACCTTGATTATTTTAGCCTACTGTTCATTGTTTGCAGAAGTACTGCATACACACTATTTTTAATTGACTACCCAAAATGAATTACTGTTGCTGATTTCGTTACACTAAACCCTGTTCTGTTATCAAACAAATTTGCTGCCAAATGAAAGATCAATGTTATTGTACTATGTCCCACTTCATGATTAAAAAGGGTATTTATTCTAATTAAACTATAAAGAAAAGCACACAGAATGTTCTAAGAATGGGCAACACTTATAGTCACAGCTGTTAACAAATGTGGTACATCTGATTTGAGATTAAGATGCAAAGGAAGACCGATTAGAATTCAATGAATTGAATAGGATCTGAGCACCAAGGTTACAGTAAAAGACAATAGTTTTAAACATGCCTGTAAGACAAAGTAATTTACTATGTATGACTTAAAAGCCTAAAATCTTTCATGCATTTCTGAATCAACCATATAAAATGATGATGATGATTGCCATTATAAATGGTTCTGAGGATGGACACATCTTATGTACTTTTTTTGCAATTTTGAGTAAATACGTATGTATTTCTTCCAAGATTAGAATGCATGGCTATCAATCATTTATACTAAGCAGAGACAGTCCTGCTCACCTGTCATAGCATAAAGTGCATTTATTCCTTTTCTGAGCGAGCTGCAGTAAGATACTTTCCTTTGTTGTGGTATGTAGGCTCACTATGTTATTACTGAACTTTCATTCATTGGTTTATTTTTTTTTTTAACTTGAGTTGTAAGGAAACAAAAAATAGTTGATTTAGCTAGGTCTCATAGCACATCACACAGGGCTGTACATTATATTTAGTCTTTCTTAGCTTTACGTACAGTCAGATAAGTTTTGGCTCCTTCTGTCTAATGCTGTTTCCTCTAATGGCTGAAGAAATGGAACATTATACTACCTAACATGTGGGGGTCACATTAATCACAGAAAATTCTTTTAATGTCTCAGAAGTAACTGTCAAACTGGACATACTGAATCTATTTAAACTAAAGCATGCCATTTTTTATCTACAGTGATCTTTAATTCACATAAAAGGGTCAAGAAAATGTGATTAAGTGACAGTTTTAAAATGTACTATAATATTAAATAGCTTGATTAAGTGACAACTATAAAATGTAATACAATATTAAGTATCTGGCTATATCCCAAAAGAACTTTAAAGTATTTTGAATGGTTTGGGAATTCTGCAGCCCATCATGAGTTACAAAAGAGCATTTTTATTAAACATAAACAGGTGAACTTGGGGAAAAAGAATAACAGATAATGTCTTGTCGTGGTGTAAAGTGTCAGTACTTGAAATTAAAATGACTGCTTTCCCAAACAAGATCTGAAGGAAACTAATAGAAATCCTTTTGACGGTGCCACCCTCCTGAGACGCAGTAAAAAAGAACCCTCTGGCTGAGGATGTACACAGAATAGTCCAGTGGGACAAGTAAATATTTTTACACTGAGTGGCTAAATAACCAAGTTCATGTGTTGCTTTCCTAGCTTTCCAAGTGTAAATACGTATCTGTACAGTGATGTGCTTGTCACTCTGGTGAGTAAAACCTCAGTGATCCCCAGCAAACCACTGTTTGGCTGGTATGCCTGGTACTTTTCTAGGAGCCTTTGTGTACCTTTGGGCTTGAAAGGGAAAGCTGACATGAGGAAAGCACTCTAAAGCATGCACCTTGATCAGAACGTGAATTTGGTGGCTGTGACCGTCTTTGCGAAGAAAAGAAAGGTGATCAGTGGGGAGAATGTGATTTTTCTCTAGGTTTATGGAGAGCTAAATTAATTATTATGGTATTGGAGAAACTAAGAGAAGGCATGTTGCTCAGAAGCTCACTCTCCAAAGTACAGAGTACTTGCAGCTAGACCTGCTGTGCAAAGCACTGTAGAGATTTTGGGCTCAGCTTTGTGAGGAAATGTCACCAATGCACATGCCTGCATGAGCATGAACAGGCTTGCATGAAATGGGGAATGCTGTTGTCTCACTCATCTCTTTGTACCAGATTTAGCTTTTAGTTATCTCTTTTCAACCAGAAATCAATTGTTTCCCATGTGTTCCCTCGTCGTTTGAGTGCTGTTTGGTATTTCAGATTCCCCTAGAACTATAGCTTCACACCTTTTCTCTAAGTAAAGGTAGCAAATTTGCTGAATACATGGGTGGGCGTTTTGGCATTCTTATCTGTAACACGCATAGTGGTTCAGTTTCATCTGCTCCTGGTATTTCTTGGGTTACCCTAAAAGCATTCAAATAGATCTGAAGCTCAACAGTTCTCATGTTAAGATATTTGAAGGAGAGTTTGGGAGATACGGAATGGATTGATAGAAAATGTCCATGAACACTGTCATGCAGTTTGCTTGTTAAATGTCATCTGATTCTGGGCCAATAGGAACTTCAACCCCTCTGGTGAACTTCCTTGCATGTTGTGCTAGGTTTACTGTGGCCATTTTTTTCCTGGCNTTGGCTGTGGAGAGGGAGCCCATGCTGCAGCAGGAAGACGCTGGAGGGAAGCTGCACTCTGTTGGGGCCCACATTGAAGCAGAGTCCCAGGAGAGACATGTAGCCCGTGGAAGAGGAATCCATGCTGTGTGGCAGCACTGTACCTGGTAGGATCTGTGTGCTTTGGAATGGGACCCACACTGAAGCAGTGCAGCCAGTACTCAAAGAACTGCACCTTGTGGAGTGACCCCTGGACAGCAGTTTGGTACAGCTGTTGCCCCTGGGTTCGGACTCAAGCTGGCAAGGGTCATGAAAGGCTTTCTTCCCTGCCTTTCATAGGGAGGAACCCTATGAAAGGCAGGGAAATGGCTTCCTCCCCTGAACAGCGGCAGAAAAACACCAACTGTCTGGCTTTCCCCTACTCCTGTTTCCCCTTTGTCTCCTGGAGGAAAAAAGGGAATGTGGTATCTGTTGTAAGAGAAGGAGAGGTGGGGGGAGAAAGTTGCCTTTAAGATGATACTTCTCACGTTAAGCTCTGATCTTGTTAGAAATAAATCCTTTACATTCCCCATCTTGGAGCTTGTTTTTCCTGTGACAGTAAAAGATTTCTAGTAGTCCTCATTCCTGTTGTAGCAAAAACCCTTCAGTTTTTCCTCTCTCTTCCCCTGTCCGTATGGGGGCGGGGGGCAAAATGAAGTGAGAGAGTGGCTGTGGGTGAATCTCTAGCATCCAGCCAGGGTCAAACCATGACACATTGTCTAATGTGTATCTCAGGCCACACAATCAGTGACTTTTCTGAGTGGATTCATATACAGAACAAATACGAATGAGGTAAAAACACCCATACTTTGCTAGTTCTATAGTTCTATAAACCCCCTAAGTTTTCAAGTCAGAGGCAAACCAGTTTTAGCATACAATTTGCAATTTCTTCATGCTGAGCAGTACTTGCCTTTTGCATTTTCACAGGGCCTGTGTGTGGATAATGGGTACAGTTTTCCTTTAAATATTGTGAGCCATTTCGGAGTTGCAGCAGTATCTGTCACAGATGAAAATACTATAACTGTGTTTCTTTGTAATCCATTCATTGGTTTATAGACCCAAAATCCTCAGGAGGGGGTCACAAATCCACATAATGTTCTTACATGCTGGCTTTTGCATTTGGATCTCTGATGTAGCTGACAGATGTGCAAAATCCCATCTAGCCAGATATCTCCCTTCTGACTACGCAATCCGTGGAGATCGAGAACACGCGTTATTCCAGCTAAAGCCTTGAATCTAGGCTAATAACTTTCACTCCTGATCTGCTGGTTTCAAGTGCCATCCTATGAATTAGCGTATTTCAGGACAATATATAAACTTCTGCCTTCTCAGAAATGCAATAATAAAATAACTTGTCAGCTCGGTGAGTAATAGAGCCTGTAATAGAGAATAAATGAGACTCAATAATCCAGCAACTCTGCTGCAAAATTTTTAATACAAACTTTTATGTTATCAATGTGAGAAGCAAAGGAATTGTCACAGCAGATGATCTGTGAAATCCATCCAGACTTCTATGGCTTGTTTACAAGCGGAGGCTCCAGAAAAGGATCTAGGAAGTTGGTCTCTGCCAGTCAGCTCTGGGTTTCAGTTTTAAAATTTAACTGTTGTCCCTGTAAGAGGAGATTCCAAGATTTGTGCTGGAATCTCAAAAAGACCAGTAGAGATGCTCCAACCTGTTGAACCTGCAGCAGGCACAGTTGCCTCTGGGGATTGGGCTCCTGGGTAACTCCTTAAATGTTTGCAGTTAAAAATGTCCCAGTTTGTCTGTCAGAGACAAAGCTTTTGTGGGTAGGAGTCACCCTGAACATCCACCTATCTGCACTGTAACATTAGCAAGGATAAGTATTGGAGTGGATTTGTTTATGACCTTAAAATATTAATCTCTATAGTGGAAAAGCCAAACTAACCATAAAGAACACAAGACATAAAAATTCTTAGAAATTTCAGCAACTATGCTCTTCCTAAGTAAAAAAAGAAAACCAGATTGTCTCCATCTAGCATTAAAATGAGAATCCATACTTCATTTGAGGTGGACAGTTTATGAATGCTTGAACCAGATAGGCTAATAGGAAATATATTTTAATTTTGTAGATAATATGCATAGCTATTAGAAAATGCTGCAGTCATATTGGTGGTGTTCCGTGGGGTGTTTTTCATCATCAGCTGATTTTCTCTTGAGGTGCTTTTCCCACTGAGAGAAAAATAGGATTTCTCACATACTGGTTTATTTTCACACAACTCCTTCTATCTCCACTGTCATTTGTGGAGAAAAAGGTGATCCTGTAGAGGAATAGGTGCTTGCTCTAGGATGTACTGGAGTTAATTTCAATATTTCAATAAGCAAAAGATCCACCTATGTGGTTTATTCTGGAGGAGACAACTGACTCAAGTGTAAGGTTGGCTGAGCAATCGCAGCTTGTAAAGAAACAGCATCAAGGTGAAGAAAGAAGCCAGCAGAGCACAGCTCTGTCCAGAAATGGGTTGCTTGAGGAGTGCAAGGGAGGGTGGGGACAGGATCCATATGTTGACTCCTACTAGGTCAGGTCCCACTAAGAATTACCAAATTGATCTGCTTCTGGATCATCAGGCCTACTTCCATGTGGGAAAAGCAATCCAGCCTCTTTCTTTTGCAGCCAATGACATGTTTGTTGGTAGTGTATGCACAGCATGGACGTTTGCTTTCATGATGAATCCAGGCAGTGAGTAAAGACAAACACCTACCAAGTAATAGACCCCCCTGCAACATTTTTCCAGTCCAATAGCTTTCACATGAGTCTTGCATTTTTTTCTCGGCTAACTAGGGTGAATATGAGCTCCTATCCATGAGTAATTTTGAAGCAAGTGGAAATCCATGCTGGGAACCTGATGCGCTTGCTTTAGCTGACTAGCTAGCACGTGTAAATGATTTTAATTACAACTTTTGTTTGATGCTCTGTAAGACTTGATCCTGCAATGTTACAACTAACAGTCCAAATGCCTGAAATTTTCTTGCAGGGTGATGTCCAGAGGTTTGTGCGAGCCTTTAAAACTGAACTGAACTGTAGGGGTCTGGTGCAAAATCCTTTGAACTGAAAGGGAAAAGCCTGTTATCAGCTTCGGTTGAGACTAAGTCCATCTTTTCTTCTCTTTCAGTACTTTTCTGGCTTCTATTTTGTGTATTCTGAGTTCAAATGTATCTGATAAAATTTTTCCCAAATATTCTTCCTCTGTGAATTGACTGTTTCAAATGTGAGGGATATTATTTCTGACTGGCTCCATAAGTCACCAGCTGGTGTTCCTGTACTATGATTGGATGTATAGAAAAATTCTACCAAAGTAAATAATGGCATTTACTTTGGCATTTGTTTTCTGCCGACATTTGTGCCAGGAAACCAGATTGTATGACTGAAGCAAATGAATATTTTTATCTACATTAATCATCCAAATCTAATTTTAAATCTCTAAGGAAGACAGAGGTGGGAGTTTGCCTGATTTTTATTAATCTTAGTTGTAGATGTGTGTTATCCAAAGTCAGACCTCCCATTGAAATTCTATGGAGGAACCTGTATTGTCAGGATGTTGCATTATAGTCTGTTTTGTGAATGTATTTTTGAGACTGTGTTGTACTGCAGACATAAATATTTATAGCTGGAACTCTGATCCTGCCTTTGCTTGTGCATGTGTCTAACTTAAACACATGTGAGTATTTCCCTTGGCTCCAATAGGGCTATTTGCATTCATAAAAGTGAGGATGCATCTGGTATTTTTTCATGAAATTGTTAATAATTCTACTGCGTTAAACTGCAGATGCAGTTCTGTGAATGAAAAACTGCACCTCAGCCTGGGAAGATGAAGTTCTGTATCAACTGATGGTTCCGTGACCTTCACTTTTATACTCAGGACAGCAAACCTGAGCTGCCACACCTCCTCGGACACACTGACCATCTATTCATTCATTCCTATGAATATTTTATAACCGTTGTCTTTGTAAGATACAAAGAAAAGAGACAGATGCAAAGTTGGCCATCAGTTTTCTAATGGAGCGAGAGCATAATTAATCAGGAATAACACCTAAGAATAACTGGTGCAGAAGGATATTTCCCAAGGAGGTAATGCAGATGTAAGTCAACTTATATTAATCACACAATAAGATTAGTGACAATTTGCCTTTGCAACCTTTTAGATTTGTTAGCCAGCAACTTGCTAGTTAATTATTCAGATTTGTGGGTTTTTTCCTGTTGTTTTGGTGGTAAGGTTTTTTTCTTCTTTTTTTTGATAAGGGTGAATGGAATATTAGGCCAGAGATTAAAAGTCAGAGTCAAACAGAAATGCTAGAGCACAATTCTGAGGGTGATGAAAGACAAATCATTTGCATTGAGAGAGGGACAGAGTGT
>WEKX01020402.1:154657-165900 GCA_013390025.1 Pitta sordida
CTCTGCAGAATTCAAAGCACTGAGCAAAGCATCTTCTGTGAGACAGGATTTGTGAAACTTTCAGGTAGAGTTTTTTGAGCGAGGTCATATTTGACATGCTGGAAAAAGAAATTCCTTTTTGGCATTGCCAATTCTCCAGTATATATGAGGTTATGATTTAAGAAAATCAGTTTTGGGGCTCAGGGTTTGCTTGCAAGATATAGGAAAATTTATTTTTGGCCTCAGGAGCCAGGAAAAAACCTCTTCAACCAGCAAAGTGTCCCACAGCTCTGCCAAGCGCCAAAAGGCCCCGCCCCAGTTTTGTATATGTACACCTACCTAATATGTATGAATAAAACCTCATGAATGTGTATCTCATCACCTTTGTNACTTCTTTTACTTGTTTTGCTCATGGATGTCAAGCAGTGATGCATCACTCCTTCATATATGAATGTATATTACATCTTGCTGATCATGGACAAGTGCAAGAAAAATGTATCATTAGACAAAAAGGGATGAGAAGCTATTTCAATGTACCAGGATTCCTACTTTTGGAGATGTGTTGGGGTGTGTGCTCTGTTCAGGAAAAACCAAGCTTTCTCCTGAAGAACAAAATTCCTGGAGCCGCCTCCGTCAGCTTGTCTTTTGAGGTGGATTCCCTCTGAATTGTCTGTAGAGAATCAAACTAAAATTCTTACATTAACACAGAAGTGAACATCCTTTCACCAAGAAGTGCTTCACGCACACCACACATAGGGATATGTATATATTGTCCTCGTTGTCATCTCTTTTGGGGACCATTTAATTTTCCTACTGCATTTTGGATGTGCTGACTGGGTGAGTTTCTAGAGAAGAGATGAATCACTAGGAGTGGTTGCAGCAACTCAGCATTACACCCCCTCCTGCTGGGTTTTTATTTGACTAGTTTGTTGATCACAAGGCACCGCCTTTTGCCTCTCCAAGAAAGCTGTGCAGTACTACTTTATTTTATCGTGCATTAAATGTACAGATTGTTTTATGAATCACTACTCACTTCTCATTAATTTTCTCAACAAAGTATAATCTACAATATGACCTGTGAAATACTTTGCTGTTAGCGAAAGATATCTTATTTGAGGACGTGGTCTGGACTGCTTTTATAGCATACTGAGTATTAAACTAATTTCCTTTGAAGTCCCTGGATTTTCATAGCCTGCAAGAATCAAAAAAAATTAAACCCCCATAATGATGTAAGTAAATAACTTGTTGTTTCTTTACAAATTAGTCAGCTCTAAGCAACATGGAATATTTATTTTTAAAAGTATGTAATAAAAACCAGAGGAATGCACTGCTGCACTGCTGAACACAGTGGAAGAAAGACTCTTTTTCTCTGTTTTGCTATTGTAAGACTCTTGGAGCTGGTGCTTTCTTAGGCTGATAAAGTAAGGTTGTTTTGGGTTCCCACTCACCGCCTCGGGCAGTCCCACATGGCTGGGTACAGAGTAAGTACTGCCTATGGAGTTGGAACATGAATATGAAGCATGCTAATGCTAGTATCAATTAGACAGTGACCCAGAAATTCTTGGAAGAATGATTTTTCAGCTATATCCTGTCTCCAGGGCTTATAACCCTAACAGTGGATCCTCGCTGATTCCTATGTAGAAAGCTGGAACAACTGGGGAGTGAGCCAGGGGAAGATGAGGGGGGACAGAGCTGAAATGCTGCTCCTAAGAGAAACGAAACACAGAGGCAAAGGAATAATCAAAGCACTTGGATGAGTAATGAAGCAGCCATTTCAATTATGTGTGCCTATGTTTATACTGGGCCAAAGTGTCACCTAGACAGATGTAGTTGCAGTTTGTTTTCCGTAACAAGTGTTGGATTTTAAAAAATATTTTAATGACATCTGGACATTTTACTAGGGCTCAGATTCTCAGTAACTTTCCAGTTCATGCAGGCACCATTTGCATCATCTGACCTCCCAACCTCTTCCATTCTTTCAGAGTCTTATGAAGAACATTAGACTTTCAGATGCAATTATTGTATAATAAAGTATTGGTTTCCTAAGGAACCCTTTAACATCTGCTTTAATAATTAGCATTTACAAGGCATCAAAAATTAACCATGTACAGCCTTACAAATTAATTACAAGGCCCATTTATTTCTGAAATACGTATCAGTGGCAAAGTGCTGAGAAGAGCTGAGCATCTTGTCTAACTTAGGTTGAGTGCCAACATAAGATGTGTCTAGAAAAGACTAATGCAAAAGCAGAGTATTAAAAGGTAGCTTTTGTCTTTTCATACTGGATTTGATAATTTCCTTTTTTTACCTATTTCTCTCAGCTACTTAGTATTGTCTTCCCATGTGTATTGTAACTTTTTTCCCCAGAGTTCCTATTTTCTGCAGCAGCAGCTCTTCATGAGGGTAGCTCTGGCCAACTTCAGGCATGAGTGCAAATAAGGCATTCGTTGTTCAATTAGATGATTTCTATTGTAGCACTACAAATCTCAGAGGGATATTACGGCTTAGTTTTAGTCTCTCACAGGAGTGAACTACCTGGCAGATACTGACTGCTTAGGAGACTTCACTTGTGTTGGACATGATTGAGATCTGTGGTTCAAAGTAACAAGGAAAGACCCCTTTAAATGAGGTAGAAGTGTTGAGGGGCTGACAAAATTTGAAGGAGGCTTATATGAATTTCTTAGGCCAATACAATCGTAACAGTGAGAAAAGAAGACTTGATATTGAATTAATACACCAGATATGACTGGAGGGGAGTGAGAGGAATCCTTAAAAAAAACCCCAAATAATACAGGAAATGGAAACTCTGATAACCCACAAAATAGAGAATTTAAATTTCAAATATTGATTTCCAGGTAGCATCAGGCTGATGGCTGACATAAAACCAAAGCCCTGTTGACATTTTAGTCAATAACCATCTTGTATCATCATCCCAGAGGATCTAGATTTGGACTATGCTCAGATAATTTTTAGAGCGGATTTACTCAAATTTTTGTCTTTCAGAATCAATTTTCAAAAAGAGATTTTAACAGAGCTTCTTCAGTGAAAACTGGGGAATATGGACCATTTGGAGGAGATGTTCCTGTGTTTAGGAACACAATCATGGCATCATTTCAGTTGAAGAAAATCTTTGTGTAATCCTTCATGTCTACTGACCAAGACACTGTGTTTTACATGGATTTTAAAACTCTGTGTTTAGCTGTAATGGTTGTAAAAGTGGAAGCATCAATGTTTAATGCCCTGCTTGTCTGGTCAGAAGTTTGTTTTCAGGACCAACCTATACTGTGCCATTTGAGCTGTGGGTCAACTCAGGTTTCAGAAAGGCAGGTTTCCTATGGCAGGTGGGTGTTATCTGCTGACGTATTCCAAAAAGGAAAAATTCTCTACCACAGCCTCCACCTTTTTCTGTTGGTTTGGCCTGTGAGTGTTACTTGTAGAATAGATACAGTGCAAAAGTCTGTGAATCAGGTTTTGATATGGAATTGTGACAGCAAATATATGACTGCCAATCTACTTGTTCCTTTACTGACATTTACACATAGAGCCTGTTTTTCCTGACAATTTTCCCAACAGGATTTGTGTCTCTGTTGGGTTCATAATCCATTTGGATCTTCAGAGCAGGCATTTTTCTGACTCTTCTCATCTGTGGTTGACTCAGGAAGAATAGCTGTGAAGGGACTGGAATCCCCTGAGACCAGATGCGGTTAGAAATACACCGGCACACCAAGTATTCCCAAATGGAGATGTGTAGCTGAGACTACTACATTGCAGCACCTGCTCCTCTGTTGACTGAGAGACCTCTCCTTGGTAATGCTCAGTTTCTTGGCTGTTTCACATTTTAGTGTTGAAAAGGGAATATCCCCAGGGAATGTGCTGACCCTCATATAAAGGCTGATCAAACACGCATGCAAGTGAGCTGGTTATTGATCTATCCCACATTGCTACTCCTTTTCAGACATGCTGTAAGCTGACTGTGTGCTTCTTGTTTTACTGTAGCAAAATTTTCTGTCTCTATTTTAAGTGTCCTCCACTTTGCTGTGGTTGGCTGTTGATGGAGAATAAGCAAAGCACTTCCCCCAGGTGAGAGGTGGCCATTCCTGAGTGAAAGGCAGTAACACTTGTGTGGCTGCTTCAACCTGTTTGTTGGTATGGCTGGCAGGATTAACCCTGCATTCCTGAAAATTCCTTTTAATAAATCACTAGGAAGGTAAATGTGGGCAGGCTGCTCCTCCCTCTGAGCACAGGTAGGTCTCTCAGGGTGGTACAGTCAGGTTACTGCATTGAGAGCTGACTCTAGGATGGACTCATACACACACATATATTTGTCTTATTTGGGGTGGGGGAAGAAGGACTACTTAGATTATCTGTTCAAGATTTTTGTCTTTTGAAAGGCTCTTTGTCTGGAAGTACCAGAAAGGATGAGATAAACTAGTTGCCTTCACGGCCTAATGAGCAAAAAGAAAGCAATACTCCTGTTACCTAGAGACATTCAAGAAGGCAAGTGCAATTAGTCAGTAGATAATTAAGCTGTACATAATCAGGGTGCTGGAGACAAACCACCTTAGTCCATGGATGTAGCAAAGCAGGCAAAACCCTTTTTCAGGAACTGTGTGACAGGTAAGAGAGAGAAGGCAGAAACTGCTTGATCCACATTATATGGTACCATATTCTGAGCAAACAGAAGCTCCACTGGGGCCTCTTCTTGCAACCTGCCTCCTGGGAATGCTGACAAGGGATGCTGACAAGGGAGGGAATGTTTCAAAGCTTGATCTCTTCACTCTGCTTTTGCTGAGGCAAAATTTTCTCTGATGGGAACAATTTGGGGAGGTTTGCTATTTTAGTGTAGTAAGACTAAGACTGAGAGTATTTAGGAAACAAGCAATGCCCAGGAGGACTGTTGATTGCTCTTGGTCTCCCCAGTGCTCAACACTGCCCAAATGCTTGGTGCATGTCTCAGAAAGCCATTCCTTGAGACTGCTCTGTTGCACATGGTAAACTGTCATGCCTACAGGTCAGGGTGCTCAGCTGCAGAGAAGCAGTGGAGCTCAGCATTCCCCTCTGCCCAAGGAGCCCACAGCTATTTGTGTCAGGAAGCCCTGTGGGTCCATCAGGCTGCTGGCTCTGTAGCAAGGCACACTTCACTTAACCTTCAGGAACATTTATAATTAATGCTTAATTGATTTCCATAATGCAAGATCAACACATTGGCCTCTTCCTGTACATCTTTGCTCACATGAACAGTCCTTACTAACCTTATTTTGTCTTTTCTGCGAGGTTTAACCTCAAGCAAGGTTCTTGATGAACTTGCTGCTAATAAAAATATCCAAATGTTTCTTAGCACAGACGAAATGTTGGCTTGAGGCCCCTTAGTGTTTCTTTTCCAGGAAAGATGGCTTCTTTTTATGATAATTTTAAAGGAGTCTGTGTATTTTCCAATACTCAATTTTCTTTCGTTTCTCTGCCCCTCTGGGGAAGGGTCATATTTGCTTCACTCTAGTTGCCAAATTTTGAAAACTTGTGTGAGGTCTTAGAAAAGTGATAATAAGTAGGATCACCTCTGGCATTCTGTCCATGTCAATGTTGAGTTTTTCTTCTCTTCTGTAGAGGTACAGGAGATATATCCATTCTGTGATAAGTTTGGAATATTATCCCATTAAGCATAGTCTTTGCTAGATTGTTTTCAGCAAAAATAACCCAAACCAAGCTGTTTTCAGCAAAAATAACCCAAACCAAGCTCTTCAGACTCATATGAAAGGTTCTTCTTGAACCTAACTAGAGTTTCCTCAAAACATAAGTGCTTGAAGAAGTCCAATGGATAAAGTGTCAGACACCGTCCATGAAATTCAGTCTGGGGGAGAGGGGAGGACTCCCCATCTGGAATGATGTTGTGGATTTGCTTTATATCTGTGAGAGTAAGAACAAGTGCAGGAGGAGAAGGAATTTGGAGAAAGACATCAATAAAGATGATTGAAAGCAAACTGTCTTGCAGGAAACAAAACATCTATGTTGCACCGTATCAGGGCAGTGACCAGGATGAGAAAGTATAGTCATCCTTCGCTATTTGGCACTTCTGAGGTGCCTTTATTTGGGGCACACTTTAAAATATGTCTGTTCACAGACTAGGTGCAAGATTATACCATCAATTTACAAATAAAATGTTGTTATTATCACTGTCCTTTTAAAACATGAGATCAGAGGCCTGAAAGCAGTAAGCAGTAACCTGCAAGGCTGCTTCATGTTCTCTTAGTCCTACCATTTATTTCAGTTAAGCAAAAAACTGTAGTTGAATTTCTGCACTTTTGCCTAAACGAGATTTCTTTCTACACACCTCTAACAGTTCAACATCATAGTTATGTGGTACCTCTGTGCCTAACTTCTTTTACTTATGAGGTGGAGGAAGTGATAAAAGGGTCATCTTAAGTTGTCCATGTGTCTTACATTTCATGAGTTGCACTTTTATTTTCTCTTTTTATGAACTACATTCAGGGGATATTGACCTTCTTTCTAACACCTTTGCAGACAGGACAGGTTTTGATTATCTGAGGAGGGAAATGGTCTTCTAGTAATCATGGATGGAAGAGAAATCCACTCTACTAAGAAAACACTACACTTCCTTGAGCAGGTAGAGGGAGAGGACATCCAAACACATGTGTGGGCTGGAGAGAGGAGAAACTAACCTCCTGTGAAGCTCAGCAGGGACTCTGTTCTCAGGAGATGAGGCAGCAGGAGTTGAGGAATGGAGCTTGTGTTTTTTAGCAGCTTCTTTTGTGTTTCAGCTATGAGTTTAATACCAGCTTAGCCAAACCAGAACACCTCAGTTGTCTTATCTCATAGTGCTTTGGGTCCTCTAGAATTAGTGTGTCTTCCTCCCTCCCAGAGCATATTTACGAGGAACTCCTGCCAAGCTGTGTTTGTAGGTTGTTTGACCAAATTGATGAGTATGTCTTACAAAATAATGAAATATTCTTCATATTTTCATACATAACTGTGGGGATGCTTGAACACTGGAACAGGCTGCAGAGAGAGGTTGTGAATTCTCTGTCCTTGGAGATGTTAAAAATGCAACTGAACACAGACCTAGACAAAAGCAGCTGGTCTTTCTCTGAGGAGGTGAATTGCTGTCAAATACTTGGACACTAATAATAAGTAATGATGAATTCTGCTTCCTTGCGTTGGTAGAAGAAAAGTATCACTGAGAGGAAAGATTGTGCTATTTTGTTAATTTCAAAAGCATTTGTTAAATCTTAGTTTCAGTGTAATACTATAATTCACTGAAGTCACAAACACAGCCTTCTGTATATCAAGTGAGGTTTGATAACTAAAAAGGTCAATTTTCTCATTAGTGCTTAAAGACAACAATAAAGTCTGTATTAAAAGCACTTTTAATTTGTTTGTATGAGCCTGCAGGAACACATGGGAGCCTCAGGTAGGCATGAGGAATTCATACTGTGAGGTATCATGATATAGAAAGTGAAAATAAAAGCTTTCCCAAAAGAAACCTGAAGTTCAAATATGAAAGTTTTGAAATCTGGCACATCTATAAAGAAATTCCAAATAAATCTACATAGCAAAGAGAAAAAAAATAGCTAGTGCAGACAATTAAGTACAGGATCTATGTGATAAATCTTTTATCTGAAATTAGTAATGTGTGCATTAAGTGGATCAAGATGAGCATACTACTCTTACAGAAAACTTGTACATGTGAAACCTGTCACCTTGTATTAAAAGACAAATGTGGTTTTGAGACATTACATAAATAATGGAATCACATGGCCACCTCATCTTGGTTATTTCGTAGTGAAGGGTAAGGCATTTTGAATGTCCCTTTATTTTGAATTGTAGAGCTGTAATTCTCCTGAACTATCAAGAGATAGAAAATTGAATAGCTCTAAAGGTTTGGAGTGAATTCCTAGTCTGTTTGAAATCAGTGGGAGTGGTGTGCCTGGCTTAAATGAAGCAAAGTTTTTTTCAAGTTCAGTGCTTGGGAATTGGAGCCTCTGGCTCTTGTTTGCTAAAGGAGATATCCAGTCACTGTCTGGAGAATAGAGTTTGTATCTCTGTTCTCATCTATTCATTAGCAAATTCTGCTAAAGCAAACATGGAATTTGGTCTGATGTTCTTAGTTTGGATTACCCGCCCAACTTGGGCTTGGTCTTCAGCCCACTTTGTGCCATGACTGGCAGAACTAATGAAACTGGATTTTCTCGTTACCCACATCTCCCACGCTGTTACAGCGCAATGACATGAGCTTATGTGGCTTCATCTCTGGTTGCTATTGGGTGTGTGGTTTATTTGGAGCTCTGCACGCTCAAACTAGGAGGGGAGGTGACTCTGCTCCCAAGCAGCAGTTGTAACAGCTGAGCCTGTTCTTCTGTCAGGAGGAAGGTGCTAGTCCAGACCTTTCTCATCAATCCATCTAATTTTCATGAAATTTGTAGGAATTTCCTAATAGTTGAAGCTTGTAGCCCTGTAGCAAATCTGATTGAAGCTGCACAACAGATTTAAAAGGTATTGGCAGGGTTAGGTAATAGCAGGAAGGTATCAGCTCTAGTTTGAAATGGAACGAGGAGAATACAAACTAGAAGAGGCATAAATTGTTTCCTGTCACTTTATTGAAAACACTGTGGAATTTAGTAATCATGTGTCTATTTCATACAGGCATTGATTGGAAACTTACATAAAATTAGGTAGCCATTCTAAATAAGTTATTTAATGAGAATGTTTCATAGAAACCTAGGAGATTTATTTCTAAGGTTATGAAAAACAGTCTATTTTCTGTGCTCTGTAATGGGCAGAAACCAAAATTTTTCACAAATTCTGAATGAATTCTGTAGTGCCTATTTGGAATTCATGTGGAAGTTCACACCGTTTCGTCAGAATTGACCTCAGCTGACAGCTGAAGTCAGTTGATTTGTACTAAGTGACATCATATGTGTTTGTGGTTCTCTGTGTTTCAGGGATAGCTGAAGTGGTGGTTAGGGTCTGGGCTTTGGAAGAGATCCAGGAATTCATAGGACTTACCAAATATATAAAACAACATGTCTGCAGCTACTTAGCACGTCCTCCTGCCAGAGATGGATGAGTCTGTGTCTCCATTTTTCACCTGTTCCTCTTTGTGTGAAGGAACAGGTGAAGGTGTATCTTTCCAAAGCTGATAGAAATTGTTTGGAGAATTATTTGAATAAAAAAGTCAATCAGTCTGTGATTGATTATGTGAGGGAAAAGCTGTGAGATCTAGGGCTGGAATTAATGTGAGGGAAAAGCTGTGAGATTTAGGGCTGGAATTACACCAGGTTTTATACTGAATAGATAGTTTGGATATGATCAAAATAAATGAAATGATCTGTATGTTTTTATGCTTGGTAAAGTTTTAAATGAGCAGATTCAGACTTATCATATAGTAATAGCAAAGATTTCTATCCTAGGACACAGATTTCTACCCATTCTCCTCCAGCTATTGACTCATCAGCTGATTGGGAACACCCCTTTGCTTTGGGGCTGTGTGTCCTCTCTTCCTTTGATTTTCTGTCTGTGAGTCCTTTCTAGCCCAGGAACATATTTTATAGCAAAGGTGTAACATTTAAATTTTGTGTATGTCATGACGGTCAAGTGGGGTAATATTCACCCAATGACAGCCTGAGAAGGATGGGAAAGAGGAATTGGGGATCAGCATCTGAGCTCCACAGAGAGCTGTCTGTCTGTATGTCACGTAACATCCCTCTGTTTTGGGCTACGGCTAATTCCTAATTTCCTTGCTCAAAACCAGGTACTTCAAGTAATCATTTTTACTTATCTGCATCTTACGCAATCTGCAAGGACTAATGTTTGGTGTTTGTTAGTTTTTCTGATACAAAAAACAAAAGTAGTTTTGTTTTTCACATCCCTGGGATTTTGGTCTCCATGCAGGTCTTATTTTCAGTATTTCTGCTCTGTATCAGTTAGACAAGGGGTTGGTGTTGGGTTACAGGTTGGACTTGATGATCTCCAAGGTCTCTTCCAACCTTGCTAATACTGTGATACTGTGAATTACAGAGAGTGTAATGTATTTGTCCTATTTGGCTATGTATTTGTCTACTTATATGTGGATATGAATATTTTTTTTTCAATTATGACACTGAATTATGGCCAGCAATGTCCTGCTGTGACTGAAAGTTTCCTGTGTAGAAAAATTTACTTAAACATACTGGGCTGTCTTCAGATCTTAGCCTATAGAGTTAGATATAAAGTAAGGCTGATTTATTTAGTGTAGATTTACATTCAAACAACAGAGATAGGATTCTCCCTTATTTCCAATATTGGCCTAAACTCTATCTCCTCACACCGTGCTTGGTACAGAAGCATTCTTCTCTGTGATTCTGCCATCTGAAACAGTTTTCCCATATCTTTTTGTGTCTTTCGTCTCCTTTCCCAATAAAAATACATGAAAACATATAATTTCTTCTTTCCCCATGGATTTTAATGCCATTACCCTGCTGCTCTCATCTATTACCTACTATTAAATGTAGTATTTTGGGTAGAATTACAGAATTAACATATAGGATATTCTGAAATGGATCCAAACCCATTTTCTAAATCAAAACACACTGATCCTGAGAAGAGTTATACCTATATATGCAGAACAAGATGAATTCAGGTGAATGAGGATGATGGCTAAAAGCAGGGAAGCAAATATGCAATATCTCATTTTGAAGAATGGTAGTAAGTCAGTCTTAACTTTTCCCTCTAAAAAGGGCTTTGAGGGTCTGCATAAAGAAATTAGCAGTCTAGGACACCATGATAACCTTCAACAACAGCACAGGTGACGGGGGGACATTTGGGAGTAAAAAGAAAGAAATGGTCTGAAATATTTTGGTATTGAGCACTGAAATAGATTTCAGAGAAGAGTTAAAACTAGGAGCATTACTGTTGCCCTTCAGTCCTTCACAGTGCTTTCTCTAGCTGATAGGGATTCCATTGAATTTGTTTTATTCCCAAACTGAGAGGATCCTGCAATGACACTTCCCGTGTACTGCATTCCAAAGGCATATCGATCCTCATGTTGTTCTCTATTCACTACACAGTATTGAAAAATATATGGGCATGTCAGGTTGATTTTTTCCAAGCATTTTCTTTAGAATAATGAGTTTCCTCTGCATTTCCATACCACTATGTCTCTGTTTATACAGGGTTTCTAAACTTAACACTATGAAGGGTTTTTTGTTTTGTTTTGTTGTTTTACAAATCAATGCAAGTGATGCTTTCTCTATTCAATGTTCCCCCCCCCC